>JALIZH010032160.1:0-18172 GCA_030522465.1 Rhipicephalus appendiculatus
ACTCACGTTCACACTCACGAACACTCACACTCATGAGTTCTCACTCACGTTCACACTCACGTCCACTCACACGCATGAGTACTCACTCATACTCAACTCACCCCGTTCAAATGACTGTGAGTGAGTGTGAGTTGAGTGCACTCACGAGTGAGTGTGCCGAGCTATGGTTGTACTCCGTAGCCTCAGTCGCTTGTCATGCGCTGACAGATGGGCAGTGCAGGACATTATGTTATGCTCTTGGCTGTTGCAAAGTGGGCGCACTTGGTTGATCGACACGGTTGAACCTGGTAAGAGCTGCAGCCAATGGAATGAGTTCCGCGCCGTCCGTGCTTTCCGACTCCATGCTGTCTTCGCTTTGGTATGAGCGGCGACGTAGTTGCAGGTTACCTTCCTCCCGCACTTCCACTTGGATGCGAAGTGAGGTCAAAAGGTCCTTCGCTCGACGCAATCTGTCTTCGGAAGTCTCCGTCTCACTATTGGCATGGTCATCTTCCTTTGTCTTTTGGCGGTACATGAAGGCCTGATTGTCTGGCAAGCAGCGCATCATAACCCGATTCAGCACCACGATGTATTGATCTGGTGATACTCCGAGAGAGAGAGCTATTTTCTGCCTCCCGTCGTGGGGGGCACGGCTCAGCGCCTTTAGGGATGGGGAAGGGGGGAAGTAAAGATGATAGAAAGAAAGAGAGAAGATAGCGAGAAGGAGTGAGTAGACGACAAGAGAGTGTCTTGTCAGTCCAGGCAGGGAGGACGAAGCCAAGGCGCTCGTCTATAGGGCGTCGAGGTCCGCAGCAACCGCAGACTTGAGAAAGGCTCGCAGGGCTGCTATCCTGGACCGTGCGGGAAAGCGGAAGTCCTCCACAGTTGCCGCAGGGGAGACCGAGCAGGCGGTAGCGGCCCACCATCTCGCATCGTTCACCGGGCAGGGCAGGACAGGAGCAGATGATGTGCTCCAGCGTTTCTTCTGCACCACATCTGCGGCACGCAGGGGATGAAGAGCGACCCTTGGCGTGCATACGCGCAGCAGGCCAGGCACTGCCGGTGCGCAGGCGAAGCAGCAGCCACCGCTCGCGTCTCTTCAGGCCAGTCTCCGGTAAGGGTGGCGGCGGATTACCGCTTGCCACCCGCCTGTCAGCGTGAGCCGTTGGAAGCAGCTGCCGTAAGCGTTGTCGGGAGTAGTCCGAGAGGGCTACCGCCTCGGTGACTGGGGTGTCGCCGTGGTGAGCTGCCTTTGCGGCGGCGTCGGCCTCCTCGTTCCCAGCGATGCCAACGTGGGAGGGAAGCCAGTGGAGGGACAGGCGCACACCGCTAGCTCTGATGGCGGTTAGAGGGCATGGAGCAGCGCCACGGTGAGCCCAGCTTGGACTGGTTGCAGCAGCGCTTGCAGTGAGTCGCAGAGGATCGCCATGGGCTGCTGGGGTGTTGTAGCAGCGAGGTAGTCGGCTGCCAAGTGAAGACCAGCCAGTTCAGCTGCAGTGGAGCTGGCGTGAAAGGGAAGGCGGCACTGGATGGTGGCCCAGTCGTTGGTATCACACAGGCAGCCGTGGCCGAGCGGGGGCTGTCCCGGACAGACCCGTCTGTAAACATTAGGAGGTGGCCCCGCAGGCTGCCGTGGATTTTCGCAACGGCTGACTGGTGGAGCGCGCACGCCGGAGACCGCCTTTTGCTCAGGTTGTCCATCTCCAATTGCACGTCCAGAGGCTGCTGGTGCGGTGAAGGGGGGTGGATAGGGCAAGGAGCCAGGGGCACCAGTTCATCGTAGAGGGCGCAGACTTCTCCCATCAGCGAAGCTGGTCGGCTCCGCAGTCTCCGAAGTAGGGCAGCGCCCCCCAGGGGGCCCTGTGAAGACGGTCCACATGATGCAGCGCCTGTCGCAGCATAAGGAGCGACAGGGGCCACACCTGGGCCTCCGCCAGTGAAGCAGCCACGGGCGAGTGGCGAGGGAGTCCCAAGAAGTGCCGAACTGTCATGCGGTGTTGCCGCTCCAAAAGCTCCTTGCGGTGTTGCGCCAGTTGCACCAGGGGCAGGGCATAAGTTTGCACCGCCGCTGCAGCACCCTCGTAGAGCCGAAGGGCCATTCGTGGGGTGCACCCTTAGCTCCTGCTGAGCAGCTTGGCCACAGCATGTTGGACCCTGGTGGCCTTGAAGGTAGCGAGTTTAGCGGCGGGTATCCACGTAAGGTGGTGATCAATCCTTAGACCCAGGTACGTCACTGCCTTGCTCCACGGTATTGCTCCCAGTACCTTGCTCCCAGTACGAGCCTCCGGATGGTCCACCGCGCAGGAGCTCTGGGGTGGACCAGCAGCGCCTCCGTCTTCGTGCGTGACACGACAAGCCCAAGCGCCTTGAACAATGAGGCCATGGCCTCCAGGGAGCGTTGCAGGGAGCGCCTGATCGCCGTGAGGTTCCGCCTGGGTCCCCTAACCCACAGTGCCACGTCGTCTGCGTACAACGAGCACTGCGTGGGGTAGCGTTTGTCAACCGGTAGTGTTTCTGGTAGACCCGCCAGCACCAGGTTGAACCAAAAGGAGCTCAGGACGGAACCCTGTGGGACGCCGGTTGTCACTGGCCTTGGCTCGCTGGTGGCGTGACGAACTCTAACCTGAAGGGTCCGTCCAGTTAGGAAGGCGCTGATGAAAGTCCGTAGGCAGCCCATGATGCCGAGTGCATTCAGAGCACTCTCTATGACCATATGTGGCAGACCGTCGAAAGCGCTCTGGACATCCAGCAGAACAAGGAGGGCCACCTCCCCCTTGCTCCTGGCCTCCTCCAGGGTGGAGACGACGTCCGAAATTGAATCGGCTGTGCAGCGGTGGCGCCAGAAGCCCGTCTGCTGCTCTGGTAGGAACTTATTTGCCCCCTGCAATCCAGCTCAAGCATGCCAGGGCTATGGCTTCCATGAGCTTGCAGGCAGCCGAGGTGAGAGAGACGGGCCGGTAGGATGTGATGGTTGCACCAGGGTGGCCAGGTTTCCGGACGGGCACCACCAGAGCGGTTAGCCAGGCCTCAGGTAGGGTGCCGTTCTTCCAGACGTCATTGAAAGCCCTCGAGAGGCGTCGCCGTGCAGCCACATCCAAGTTACGTAGCATCTGGTATGTGATGCCGTCGGCTGCAGGGGCACTGCGGCGCTTGGTTCCGGCTAGCGTTTTAATTGCGAGGTCGTAATTCTGCTCGGCTAAACGGATGCCTTCGATGGAACGCTTCGCACTGCCGGTCAAGTACGTGAGTAAATATTTAAACTTTTCGATGCGTGGTAACTCGCTGTTTTGGTGGATCGTTGCATCGTAATGATCCCAAAAGGCTTGCCATTCCCGCAAGTGGCCGTCAAAGGTAGGTATCTGAAGTCTCGGGAGTACCACGGATCGGTGACGCTGCTGTCTCACCTGTTCCGGAGCATGGACGGAATTCCGGAAATCGTCGTTGCTCAATCCGGACCCAGCTCCTTCAGCATGCGTCCTGGTAGCCTGCTGCCGGTCTAGCAACCAGTACTCGGCGCGCGCGCTGCCGAAGCTTATCTTGTCGCTATAGTCTTGCGCCGTTTCGACTTCGCGGCCAAGATGACCTTCACCTGTCACTGGAAGAATTGCGTCGTGAAGTCTCGACAATGCAGACTCCTTGTCCTTGAGCTGGTCCAGGTGCACGTGAACTTCCGAGATGTCGGGATCCGTCTGCTGCAGTTGATCCTCTAGCTGCGTTAGGGCTCGCGTGACACAAGCCCTAAGTGCACCACGCTTCTTGCGCAGCTGGTCCGAGTTCGCCATGGCCGTGACGTGAAGATGTCTCTCGAGGGGTAGTCCCGGGTTTCGCGGCACCAAAATGTTGCGAAATGACTTGTTCCCCCAGACGTAAAAGAGAGACGTTTGTTTATTGCCAGTACTGAATGCGAACTGCCCCGCTCACGTGCGCGTGCCCTCGTCCCTCGATGCTGCCTCCGTTTGCTTTTCTTCGATGAGATCTGGCACGCTCTAGGTTGCTCCGATCCGCGCTATTTTAGATGTGAAGCATCTTACGGCGAAGCTTAATCCGGTGGTGGTGGTGGTGGTGTGCCGCGTGCCCACCCCTTACTGCGCATGCGCAAACCCTTTAAAAAAATAAAAATAAAAAACCTCCTCTCCCCCTCTCTCTCATCAGGCATCCCTCCCCGCGGCAGCCACACCTTCACTGCGGATGCGCCTCCCCTCCTCTCTCCCCCTCTTACACTCCCCCCCTTTCTCCTCTAGGCATCCCTGCCTGCGGCGTCTACACTCGCACTGCGCATGCGCGTCCCCCCTCTCTCTCCTCTCGTACGCTCCCCCCCTCTCTCCTCTACGCATCCCTGCCCACGGCGTTCACACTCCCACTGCGCATGCGTGTCACCCCCCTCTCTCTCCTCTCCTACGCTCCCCCCTCTCTCGCCTCGCGACGCCGACGCAGGCAGCGTCTGCTAGCGAGTTTCTTGGTTGAAAAAACCGACTGCTCGGGCTGCACAACCGTTCACTGGCCACCCCGTATATACGGCAATGGATCTTGACCTCCAAGGTGGTGCCGGTGGGAGGTTTCTCCTGTGCGATGTTGAACAATAAAAATTCGCAGCGTGCGCGTTAACTAAAAGCGGAGTGCGGGTCTCTGTGTCCAGTCGGAGTCTTCTGTCTCTCATTGCCCATTAGCAGCGATTGGCATGCTCCAGTAGGAAACACTGCTCCATCACTGCCTGCTTTGCGCCTCCCCAGTTTTTCTCTCCTGCGCAACGCTGCGATGAGCGCCAGCGGCAACGCCGCCGCCAGTGTAAGCGTTAGCGCCCTGCTGCTTCACATGTACACATGGTTCCCTTTAGCGGGAGATGGTGTAATTTTTTTCAACACAGTCTTCACTTCGAAGCAGTCCGAGCAGACTGAGTAAACGACCGACTTAAAAAGCTGGACGAAGCTACGTTATCACAAGCTGCTCTAAGGCTCCAGCCTTGGACAAGTAGTGCAAGCTGACCAAGAGAGAGAGAGAAATATATGAAAAGGAAAATGCAGGGAGGTTAACCTGGTACAGCAACCGCTTTGCTACCCTGCACAGGGGTGGGGAAATGGGGGTTGTAAACAGGGCAGATAGAGAGAGATAAAATAAAAACGAAAAAGAACACACACATGGACACACATGCAGGACGTTCAAATCAAAGCCGTTCTGAGAGGCCACTTGAACTCAGGAAGCGCAGTAGCGCTTGTACAGCCTTTTTCTGAGACGTTGGGTCCCGTCGATGGCGCAGGATTCGTTCTTCTGAAAGAGTGCGGTCGTCCAGTTTATCAAGTGCGTTGCGAAGCGACTGTCTCTGAAAACAGTACTGTGGGCACTCACACAGAATATGGTGAATAGTTTCGGCACTGCCGCAGTGGTCACATGCTGCGGTGTCGGCCATCGCTATGCGGAACTCGTAAGCGTGCGTAAATGCGACACCCAACCATAACCTACACAAAAGGTTAGCGTCAATTCGGCGAAGTCCTGGAGGAATTCGGAGGCTGACTGTTGGATCCAGGGAATATAGCCGTACGTGCTTGAAGTGCGGCTCGTTCTGCGACGAAGGTGCAAATTATTTTATATGCGAAGAAGCTGCTGCTTAGCGTCCACCGCATGAAACGCTTGACAGTCACACCGGCACCATGGCAGTCACGAGTTCAACTGGGGCCTTTTCAGAATCAACGAGTTTGTACGCGGCGAAGATCGGGTCCGCCCAGCATGTTTGCTCTTGCCGAGGAGCAGTGCTCACGCCTTAACGCCAGCGAGCGGCACGATTCACTATAAGCTTTATCACCCAATCACCCATACTACGCACACAAGCACGAAGAAGCAAAAGTTATATCATCACGTGGCTACGAGGTCTCGAATTCAATTTCACCGCGCTCACGACGTACCACTCAGAGGCGCGTTGCCGCCATGATGCGAGCGCCCCATGGTGACAACCTGTCCGTAGATTATTTATCCGCAGTATTTGATACAAGCGAAACGAGCTGCACTAGAGTGCTGCATTTGCACCCCTGTTGCCTTCGAGAGTGGAAATTTCCATGTTGCAGGTGGAACCAAAGAACCTGCCCGTGGGAGGACAAACGCCCACGAACACGCCTGTGGGAGGCGCGATGTGACTGATAGCGCAACAATCACGCTGACGTCGCTGCACTGTGGAAATCTTGACTGAGTGGCGGCGCTGACGCGTTCGCACGCGGTGTTTTTTTTGATAACCGCCGCAAATGCTCCACATGCGTTTTTGACACCACACTCGTTCTTGTAGCCGTTTTAGATGCGAATCATGTTATGCTCGGGGCTGTGTCCGTCCTTCCCGCGTCCGGCGTCCCGCGTCCGGTCACTTTCTCATGAAGTAGGGAAGCATCCACTATACCAAGCTGAACACTGTACTACTATAAAGCCGTCAACCACCACCACAGTCATCAGAGTCTTGGCCGAGAGCAGAGAGTGGGCTGTTAGCAATGACTACAAAAGAGTAGCTACTTGGGCTGGTTGGTATTGCATTTTTTGAAGAAATATAGTTTCTTAGTGCGCAGAACGTTTTAGAAAGGAGTCAGATAGGAAAGAGCGCACACTTACAACCAATTTATTGCACAGATTGGCGGGAATATATATACATCAAGAGGGCGAGAGTATGACACACAGAAAAGGGGGGGGGAGGGGAATAATAGCGCATGCGCCAGAACATCTTATTCAAACTAGATTTACATTTTAACTTAAAAGATACTTGTACTCATTGTCCAACAGATTAACAGACGGGGCACTTACACACTCAGTTCCGGCCTTGCGTATCAAAAAAGCTTCATGTATTTCACGTGCCCTCTTGTCCCTATATCTCGCCATTACGCGGCATTCATCAAACATCGGGGTGCACCCACAATTGGCACAGTGACTTGCCAAGTGGCTGCCCACTGATCCGCGCATGAGATTTGCATGCTCCCTAAGGCGATCGTTCAGACACCGCCCTGTCTGACCGATGTAGTATCGACCACATGACAAGGAAAGGTGATACACAACGCCTATAATACATTCAACGAACATTTTTGTATGCCTCTTATTACACCGAACATTTGAAGATCCTTCGGAGTTGACTCTTTTGCACAAGGACCCTAGCTTGTTTTTTGCCGTGAAAACGACCTTCACCCCAGTTTTTTCAACAATCCTTTTTAGGCAGTGTGAAACTTTGTGCACATAAGGTATGGCAGAAACTTTCGGCTTTGGCTCTTCCTGAGTTGCGTGCTTTGCATTCTTTCCGTGCTTCATTTCATTCAGAAGTGACTCTGCAATGCCTGAGAGCAATTGATCAGGAAAGCCTGCTTTCTTAAGCCTGTCAACCTGGTTGCCAAAACTGCTCTCAACCTGGTGATGACAGGACCTTGACAGTGATGCCATCATGCATGCCTTCGCAATTCCTCGCTTAACAAGCTTGGAGTGCGCTGAACTAAATGGTAGCAGGGCTTTCTGGGAGCGGGGGGGCGTATTGCCAGCATACGTGTTCTGGCAGAAACAAAAGCTCTAGGTCCAAAATCTAAGTTTGTTATTCTCAGGGAACTCCGTCGTCAGCTGCAGATTAGTCATGTTGTCAGAAAAAATGCTAAAAATCTCATCGGCGTTCTGCCTTGTGTCACACTGTTCTGCACGATAAATGACTAAAAAATCGTCAACATATCGGAATACCTTAACAGTAGTTGTCTCAGCAAGCCTCGCTTGTATGCGTTTGTCATAACGAGCTAATAAAATATCACTTAGGACTGGAGCTAAACATGACCCAATGCACACGCCCTCTCTTTGAATGTACCATTTGTCATTTCTCGTGATGAACGTCGACTGCAAATAAAAGTTCAGAAGTTCAAGAAAGCTATCTACGTCAGTTCCACAAAGTTTACAAAATTCCTTCTCACCATAGCGTTGGATGTAGTCTTTCACCTCCTCGCACAGAATGTCCTGAGGTAGGGAATAAAATAAGTCTTTAACGTCCACGGAAAACGCACAAGCACTTTGGGGACACCCATCACCTAGAAAGTCTGAAACGTCCTGGGGTTTTCTTACGACGAACGGGTCTTCAATGTTCAGGGCTGTAATATGTATTTGCAGATACCGTCCAACAAGTTTTTGCCAGGAATCACGCTCCGAAACGATGACACGGAAAGGACACAATTCCTTGTGGGTCTTGGCGGTGAAGAAGACAGAGAGGCTGGTACCTTTGCATGTCCTCACCGACAGAGCCAACCTAGTGAGCCCCGCAGTTTCACATTTTCTCAGCTTCTCGTTTTACTTTTGCCGGAGCTACTTTCAGTTCTCTGAAGTTCCCTGATAGCGCTGCTGCAACCTTTTCTTCATACAGTGGTTTGGGAACCAGGACAAATCCTGCAGGATTTGCGGAATGCCTCGCAAACCGCCGAGTTCCTTTGGCGTTCCATGGTGGTAAGGCTACCAAGGAAAAAACCAAAAGCACCCGTTGTGGGGCAGAAAGTCGTTGTTCTTGGCAATGAAAGGATACCCAAAGACGTGGAGGGCCTTCTGGAACTCGGGCCTAAGTACTGCGTCCACCCGAGGCTTGATAAGACTGAGTTGGTCAGTCTCGTCAGACAAGCTTCCGGGAGAACTAAAGGTGATGAAATTGAGAGCTGCATCCATCAGGGAGTCAAGTGTCTGCCCAATGAACCCACGAGAGAAGGAACTTCAGAAATTCGGCATGTTGTGTCTGCTCTTAAAAAAGCGGACATCAGGTTGCTCCAGTCTGACAAGGAAGGAGGATTTGTCCTGGTTCCCAAACCACTGTATGAAGAAAAGGTTGCAGCAGCGCTATCAGGGAACTTCAGAGAACTGCAGAAAGTAGCTCCGGCAAAAGTAAAACGAGAAGCTGAGAAACTGTGTGAAACTGCGGGGCTCACTAGGTTGGCTCTGTCGGTGAGGACATGCAAAGGTACCAGCCTCTCTGTCTTCTTCACCGCCAAGACCCACAAGGAATTGTGTCCTTTCCGTGTCATCGTTTCGGAGCGTGATTCCTGGCAAAAACTTGTTGGACGGTATCTGCAAATGCATATTACAGCCCTGAACATTGAAGACCCGTTCGTCGTAAGAAAACCCCAGGACGTTTCAGACTTTCTAGGTGATGGGTGTCCCCAAAGTGCTTGTGCGTTTTCCGTGGACGTTAAAGACTTATTTTATTCCCTACCTCAGGACATTCTGTGCGAGGAGGTGAAAGACTGCATCCAACGCTACGGTGAGAAGGAATTTTGTAAACTTTGTGGAACTGACGTAGATAGCTTTCTTGAACTTCTGAACTTTTATTTGCAGTCGACGTTCATCACGAGAAATGACAAATGGTACATTCAAAGAGAGGGCGTGTGCATTGGGTCATGTTTAGCTCCAGTCCTAAGTGATATTTTATTAGCTCGTTATGACAAACGCATACAAGCGAGGCTTGCTGAGACAACTACTGTTAAGGTATTCCGATATGTTGACGATTTTTTAGTCATTTATCGTGCAGAACAGTGTGACACAAGGCAGAACGCCGATGAGATTTTTAGCATTTTTTCTGACAACATGACTAATCTGCAGCTGACGACGGAGTTCCCTGAGAATAACAAACTTAGATTTTTGGACCTAGAGCTTTTGTTTCTGCCAGAACACGTATGCTGGCAATACGCCCCCCCGCTCCCAGAAAGCCCTGCTACCATTTAGTTCAGCGCACTCCAAGCTTGTTAAGCGAGGAATTGCGAAGGCATGCATGATGGCATCACTGTCAAGGTCCTGTCATCACCAGGTTGAGAGCAGTTTTGGCAACCAGGTTGACAGGCTTAAGAAAGCAGGCTTTCCTGATCAATTGCTCTCAGGCATTGCAGAGTCACTTCTGAATGAAATGAAGCACGGAAAGAATGCAAAGCACGCAACTCAGGAAGAGCCAAAGCCGAAAGTTTCTGCCATACCTTATGTGCACAAAGTTTCACACTGCCTAAAAAGGATTGTTGAAAAAACTGGGGTGAAGGTCGTTTTCACGGCAAAAAACAAGCTAGGGTCCTTGTGCAAAAGAGTCAACTCCGAAGGATCTTCAAATGTTCGGTGTAATAAGAGGCATACAAAAATGTTCGTTGAATGTATTATAGGCGTTGTGTATCACCTTTCTTTGTCATGTGGTCGATACTACATCGGTCAGACAGGGCGGTGTCTGAACGATCGCCTTAGGGAGCATGCAAATCTCATGCGCGGATCAGTGGGCAGCCACTTGGCAAGTCACTGTGCCAATTGTGGGTGCACCCCGATGTTTGATGAATGCCGCGTAATGGCGAGATATAGGGACAAGAGGGCACGTGAAATACATGAAGCTTTATTGATACGCAAGGCCGGAACTGAGTGTGTAAGTGCCCCGTCTGTTAATCTGTTGGACAATGAGTACAAGTATCTTTTAAGTTAAAATGTAAATCTAGTTTGAATAAGATGTTCTGGCGCATGCGTTATTATTCCCTCCCCCCCTTTTCTGTGTGTCATACTCTCGCCCTCTTGATGTATATATATTCCCGCCAATCTGTGCAATAAATTGGTTGTAAGTGTGCGCTCTTTCCTATCTGACTCCTTTCTAAAACGTTCTGCGCACTAAGAAACTATATTTCTTCAAAAAAGCAATGACTAGGCAAGTGGTGGGTGCAAGCAAAGAATAACACGCACTAACATTGGTGTCTGTCGCCCACGTTGACTCCCATTCCTTGATCTTGCTTGCATGCGCTTGCGGGGGCTTTGTCTGTCCCTCCTTCCGGCGTCCCGCGTTCCACACCCCCCTCTTTCTCCTCACCTACGCTCCCCCCTTTCTCTCCTCTAGGAATCCTCTACTCTACGGAGCGGTGCCCGCGTCCCGTTGACTCCATTCTTTGATCTGACTTGCATGTGCTTGCGGGTACTTTGTCCGTCCCTCCTTCCCGCGTCCCACACTCCCTCTCTCTGCTCTGCTACGCTCCCCCCTTTCTCTCCTCTAGGAATACTCTACGGAGCGGCGCCCGCGTCCCGTTGACTCCATTCCTTGATCTTGCTTGCATGTGCTTGCGGGGGCTTTGTCCGTCCCTCCTTCCCACGTCCCCCCCAGCGCATGCACGTCGCCCTGTCCTCTAGGATTCCTCTACTCTACGGAGCGGCGCGCACGACAGGTGGTACGAAAGCTGCATATTCCGCTGGGGGCGCCACAGTAGTTCCGCGGTATGAAAATGGCGGAGCTCGCGCGCGCCTCATTCTTTCTCCTGTGCAGCGCCGCGATCAAGATGAAGACGCGTTTCCCAAACGATTGTGGTTACAGTTCGACGTTCGCACAACGGGGAACTTCAGTCGAGTTCACTCCAACCACGCAGTGAGCGAGGCGAAACGTTAGGGCTATGACGTTACACGCTGTGAATACACATAGAACCGCGCCACGTCACGTTGACGATCCACCGCAACAGCGGTGTCGCGTGCAAACGAGCACAATTCCCCCCTGGTCCAGGCGAGTGCCATAACCATGATTGCCACAAACTCGTCTACGTTGCCTTAAGCAGGTGCACCAACATACAGAACCTCTACCTGACTCACGCTGCCGGTGACCATCGCTTCCACCACAAGAACGACAACGTGGACAAGAACATGATCGACGAATTCAAACGCCTCGACAACCATCGTCTCGACATCGTCACCTCCGCGCTTTCCGAGAAGACGTCGACCCCGAAACGTAGTTCACTATAGCACTCCTAAACAGCCGGTTCCTCAACGCACATGCCAGAGATATCGGACGTGATCGCGTCCTAACCAAAGCAGACGGGCTCTGTCTCACAGAAACGTGGAACGACGCAAGACCGACGATCAATGGATACGAAGCGATCGTGTGTACTGAAGAGACAGAACGCCCTGCCGGTGGTGTCGCCATGTCCCTCCTTCCCGCGTCCCACACCACCACATCGCATGCGCGCCCCCGCCTCTTATCTCTCTCTTCTGCTACGCTCACCCCCTTTCTCTCCTCTAGGAATCCTCTACTCTACGGAGCGGCCCCGCGTCTCACACCCCCACAGCGCATGCGCGTCCCCTCCTCCTATCTCTTCTCTCTTACGCTCACCCCCCTGTCTCTAGTCTAGGAATCCTCTACACAGCAAAGGGGGAGAGTTGGGCTAGTTGGTTTGCGTTCATATTGATACAGCGCAAAAGACATAGGACGAAGAAAGACTCATATTCATATAGCGCAAAAGAAGTAGGACGAAGAACGACTAGACAACACGACAATCTATACTCTACGGAGCGGCGCCCGCGTCCTCCCCCCTCTCTCTCCTCTCCCACGGTCCTCCCTGTTCTATCCTCTAGGAATCCCTCTAGGGAGCGGCGCGCACGAAAGGTGGTGCGACAGCTCCATACTCCGCTGGGGGGCGCCACGATAGTTCCGCGGTATGAAGATGACGGAGCGCGTGCGCCTCATTCTCTCTCCTGTGCAGCGCCGCGATGAACGCCCAAGCCGCTGCCGTGAAACGAGAGCGGCGACGTTTCTCCCTCTTCAAGCTAACCATCTCCCCAGTGCTTCGCATCCACACATGGTTCCCTTTAGCGGGAGATGGGGAAGTTTCTTTATCAACGGTGCTATCACGCGCTCCGCAGTGTCTTCGTGCCATGACCACCGTAGTGCGAATTCGGAGCAAACGCGTGTTCTCGAGAAGCTTGGGCCATCCTGCACAGCAACCCAGCGCTGCGTAGCGCTGGGTTCAGCATTGGTCCTGTTTGGTCTTTCTCGTTGCATTGCTCGGTTTTCTACTATGAAGTTCGCACGCTCCAAGCAAGGTTGTAAATACAAATGCGATGAGTATAAATAATGTATTACGCCTCATATACCACAAATTCCCACTTAAAAAGAGCATGTGGTTGACAAGTTAACAATAATGTTTATATAATAAAGGTATTTATAATAATGCGCTAGCTATTTCGACTAGGAGCCAAGAAGACAAAATATAAGGTACGCAGACCTGAATATCTGCAAAAAGTGTATTACTAATTACGCAAGAGAACGCCAGCAAATTGAGGTATTGGGCTAGTTGGGTTTGCATGATTAAAATACTGCGCTACAGTTACTGGGACATAAGAAGTTAGAAAGGACACATGTCGTGTCCACTTTCTAACGTGTGTCCTTTCTAACTTCTTATGTCCCAGTAAAAGTGGCGCAGTATTTTAATCATACGTAAAAGAAAAGTTCAAATAACTGCTACCTACATTAAAAAACGCAGTTATTAGTCAGCAGCTCCTAGACGCAAACGAAAGTTCTTCAATGATACAAATCTATTACTGGGAAGGCCGCCATCGACATAATTTTATTGATGCATGAAGTTGTGTAGGTAATATCTAAAATTCAATACTATTACATGCATAACATGTATATGCAGGTTTGAACAAGTGTACGCTACGTAGAACTGACTGTACTTTTTTTATTTTATTAAACGCCCCTAACCAAATGCTATGCCTGCATGTAAAGTACCTAAATAATGGCATCAAAGTGAGTGCAAATGAACTGCTTTTCTCTATCTCACTTTCTCTCTCTCTCTCTCTCTCTCTCTCTCTCTCTCTATATATATATATATATATATATATATATATATATATATATATATATATGGCTTATATGTTGAAAAATAACTTCGGTTGCCGCAAGGTTACAAGTATAGAAATAGGTGCGCCTTCACATAACTGTTTATTCTGCCGACGTTTCGACGGGAGCCCCGTCTTTTTCAAGGCAAAAAGATGGGGCTCCCGTCCCGTCGAAACGTCGGCAGAATAAACAGTTGTTATGTGAAGGCGCATCTATTTATATATATATATATATATATATATATATATATATATATATATATATATATATAAGGTCGTGGATGGAGTGAGGGGGGCTTGCTCCCGACTCCCCCCTCGCGAACAAATTGGTACACCACTGCTGCGTAGCAGCAGCATATGGAGCACTCGCTCGCGCGAAGGAGAAATCTTACTCTTGTGCTTCGAGCGCCATGATGATGATAAGTGCGGGGCACTTGAGGAGCCCGGGCTTTCTTATCGTGCCGTGGCTTTGCGTAACGCATGCTACCCCACGTATAAAAACAAAAGAGGAAGCAAGTGTGAAATAGAAAGAGAAAGGGAAAAAATTAGGAAGAAAAATGGAAAAGGCTGGAGAGAAAGCAATGGATAAAGAGAGGAAGAAATACATAGAAATAAAGAGAGAAGAAAAAAACAGAAAAAAAGGGGGGAAAGGGAAGGAAAGAAAGAGAGGAGGAAAGGAAAAGAAAACCGAAGAGAAACGAAAAAGGCTACCCAGTTCTGCACTTCCTTCAGGCTTGGCACTCCTTGTGTGAAGCTACCTTAATTTTTTTTGTACCATTCTCTTGGATTTTTTTCTTTATCTGTTTTCTGTCATTATATAGCAAGCCAGTCAAGCTTTAGCCATAAATAGGGCAGCAGTTAGTATAAAGAAGTAAATAAATAAATAAATAAATAAATAAATAAACCAATGTAGTATAAAATGAGGCAGCACCAAGGCAGCCAATAAAAACTGAGCATCTGGGGGGAGCATATTGCACGTGATCAATTATAAGAACTAAAAGATTGTTGCCATGTTCAGGGAAATTATGCAGGTGATTGAATACTTGTATTGGTAACTGTACTGCCAAATTATATTCAGCCAAAGTTTAACGGAAGTGGAAGGCGTAATCATCCAAGGATTTACAAATGCCCTATCGGCATGACAAGCGTAAAAGCGGCCAGAGAAGGCGGATAAAGTACCAATTTAAAAACCAATTGCGACAATTTTATATCTAATATGCTTGCGACACTGCACGCATTATGCCGGAACTGTACAGAAGCACCATCAAGTGAAAAAGCACTTGCATTTTTTGCTAATAGACAAAAAGAAACGAAAGAGATTGAGAGAACACACTTAGAAGCTTCTCTCACACTGTACAAAAGAATCACCAAGACGATTTGGAATACGTTAAGAGAAACCCCTGATAGTCAAAAACAGCGTAGGATAAACGCAGACAAGTAAGAGCCCACGAATAGTTTTCTTTATTGGATACATATATTGAGAGCAAGGGCGATGTATTCTCAACGTCGTTGAAAGGTTAGAAGGCATGTTGTTGGGCTAGTCGGTTCATGATTTCAACAAGGTTTTAAATTGCGCGTAGAAGACAGGATGAAAACAGGAACATATATGCACACAACAGCGCAAAACTTCCAACTACCTTTATAAAATGCGAAAAATTTCTTAGCGAACCCAATGCAGTTTGATCGTTACTATCTATCTATCTATCTATCTATCTATCTATCTATCTATCTATCTATCTATCTATCTATCTATCTATCTATCTATCTACCTACGTCTTCCTTCCCTCGTGCTCGCCTCCTTAAAGAGGTGTAGACCAACACTCGCATGTTAGGGCAGGAGGGGGGTCTCGCGAATATGACTGTCTTGTCAAAACAGGAATAACGTAAAAATCCAGTCGCATTCATCGTCAAACCTTTCCTCCAGACACGAGTGACAAATACCCGTATAGCACGGACGGCGATACGCGGGTATGCGCTACAGGTGTTTGGCAGTTTATATTACCAGGAACGGCGGGAGCAGACATTGGTAATTTAAATGCGAGAACATTAAGAAAAAGCGACATACGGAGCATTGACCTGACAAACACTAAGAGTAAAAATAAGGATTCCAGCAGCAATTAAACCCAAGCGTTCTGCGCGAATATCAGTTATCCTATTATGGAGCCACACCAGGCCGTGAAACTCCTTTGACAAAAGACCCTATGCTGGCGTAATGTCTGTGCAACGTCCACTATAGTTGCAGTGCTGGCTATCTAATTTTATAACCATGCAATAAACATTACACACGTACTCCTACGACAATGGTGCCTCTTCAAAGGTGGTTTCGGAGTTGGCTCCACTTTTCTAGCAGTCAAATAAACATCAGATTTGTATTCATTTGATTCAAAAACAAGCTATATTTCAGTGTCACTTGACCCCGGAGGAATAAGGTAACGAGAGTTACGTATAATACTCCCATAATCGCACCGTAAAGCGTCCTTAAGGCGCGTTCACACTTGGCCTCCTCGAAGGGAACGAAAGCCACAAAACTCACCGTAAAATCACTCTCTACCCGCCTAAGCGGCCGAAAAACCACACCGCGAGGCTGACGCGAAAAAATCGGTCTGAGACTGAATTGTCCGTCACGCAATAGCGGATTGCCTTTCCGCTTGGAGGCTTTGGGTGCACTAGCTTAAACCAAGTGATGTAAACAACCGACCGCAAATTCAACATAGCGGCAAAGGCGTCGGCAGTGGCTCGCAACGGCGTAATTGCAAACTACCCGTGCAGCACGACAATGCTCACGGCCTCGGCAAGGACGCGTTCATCGAGAGCTTGGTTTGGATTTCGATCACCGAGAACACGTGAAGTAGAAAAAATTCACCATCTCCCCGCTAAAGGGAACCATGTGTCGATGCGAAGCAGCGGGGAGAGAATTAGCTTGAGCGGGAGGAACGTCGCCGCTCTCATTTCACGGCAGCGGTCCGGGCGCTCATCGCGGCGCTGCACAGGAGAGAGAATGAGGCGCGCGCGCTCCGTCATTTTCATACCGCGGAACTACCGTGGCGCCCCGAGAGTGTCACACCACCTATCATGCGCACCACCTGTCACACCACCTGTCGTGCGCGCCGCTCCGTAGAGGATTCCCAGAGGAAAGGACGGGGGGGGGGGGGGGGGGACCGTAGGAGAGAAGATAGAGGGGGAGGGGACGCGCATGCGCTGTGGGGGGTGTGGGACGCTCCGTAGAGTAGAGGATTCCTAGAGGACAGAAAGGGGGTGAGCGTAGGAGAGAGAGGGGGGGAGGGGGACGCGCATGCGCTGCGGTGGTATGGGGACGCGGGAAGGAGGGACGGACTAAGCCCCCTCCAAACACATGCAAGCAAGATTAAGGAATGGGGTCAACCTGGGCGACATACACCACCTGCCTAGCCATTGCTAAGTAGCCTCTCTATGCTCTCAGCCATGACTCTGATGACTGTGGTAGTGGTTGACGGCCTTCATATTACTACAGTGTTCTGGTTCGCATAACAGGTGCTTCCCTACTTCATGAAAGTGGCCGGATGCGGGACGCGGGAGGGACGCGGGTGGTACGCGGGATGCGAGAGGGACGGGCATAGCCTCGTGCATAAGATGCTTCGCATCTAATAAGGTGCCGAATCAACGAGTCGGCATGCCCCAACATGTCTCGCTTTTGAACAGACGGCTGAATCTGCCGCCGCCGCTGCCGGTGCGTCCACTCCTACCTTTTATGCTTCTGTATCTCCTGAAACAACGTTTCAAAAGGTGCAAACTCTCTTTTCAATGCTTTGCATGCATAACTAGCATTTGGTACGAAATTTAACGCTACGGGCAAAATGGAATGAATTCTCAAATTGGCGACGGCGGCGGTGGTATGTATGAACATTTATGAACGTTATTGACGCGGGTCGAAGTGGTTTGGCGGCCACTGTAGCGTTTTCCTTTTGAATTCGCTTCTCAACTGCGAATGCGTCATTAGCGCCTATAATAATGACATCTGTGCTGAAACGTGACTACTTACGCTACGTCAAAGCATAATTTACCCTCTTAACGCCAGTGTAGCCGACGTTCCTGGTAATCCCACGATGTGCACACAACTACAACACTTATAGAAAAGAGGTCGGTCCACTCGTAACGCTTGGATCAATGCCAAAAATGCAGCCTAGACAAATACTTTGCGACTGCTTCGCATAACGCCGCGTTCCACAAAGCGTGAGATCTGCCCAATTTTTTTTCGTAAAACCGGTGATTTATATGTTCTTAAAAAAAAAACCTAAGAGCCAGGAACATCGCAATGACACTCCTACAAACAATAACAGAAACGCATGCGCACCATGTGCGTGGGAGTAACCTGATGTGACCATTTGTCCATCAGTTGGAAAAAAATATTCCGAACTGATACAAGTTTACTTTAGGTCGACTGCTAGCCGTCACGATGGGCAATGTTTTCTACAAAAAATCCGGCATGAGCTTTTCGGTTACTCCTGGGCTGTGTGACATTTTTCTGGCCTTCTTTGATAGACATCTGGAAAGTGAACTTTCCCAAGATCCGGTTTTACGTGTGTGGCTTTATCTTGACGACCTTTCTGTGATCTTAGATGACCCCTTT
>JALIZH010032161.1:0-20105 GCA_030522465.1 Rhipicephalus appendiculatus
CAAGATCAAGGAATGGAGTCAACCTGGGCGACTGTTTTCTATTCAGCGATGCTGGTTCCTCGGATGATTGTGGGTTGCATGTGGTCGAACGATTCACGTACTAGCTAAGCAGCACCGCAGCGCCATCTAGTGATCATTCTGAGACCTAGAGGTGGCTACTACGACGAGGACGATGGACGACGCCGGACTAGCCTATGCCCTAAGGAGCTTCGCCCCTAAAAGACATGGCATAGTCAGTGGAATGGCCACACGCTTTCACCGAACACACTTTGGAATGTACAAAGTGTACTTCAATCTTTTCTATTTTTTGTAATCCCACCCCTTATGAAATACCCCTATTTGGGGCCTTTAAGGAATAAAGAATGAAGTGAAATGAAATGTAAAGCCGTGTTCAGACTACGTGCGTAACGTACGCATCCTCGGTAAGGATCGTAAGCGTAAGCGCAAGCAACGTAATGAGCTTGTTCAGACGTTACTGGATTTAGCGTAAAGTACGTAACGTAAAGGACGTAAATGTTGCCGGGCCCGCGACTTGTACGACAACTACAGATGCGACCGTTACGTACGACCAATGGGCAAAGCAGTTTCGGTTTTCACTTTCCGTTCGCGGGGCTTCTGGCCTCCCCCCGATTCCGCGTCTTCATGCGCGTCTTGAAATACATGCAGTAGCGTGTCTGTGCAGTTGGTTTGCCGGACTAAAGCGCAGACGCGATGTGCGTTAATGTGAGCGCACGTAGCGTCTTCCCTTTAGCCAAACCAGGCTAGCCATGGCCAAACACGCGAACCTTGCAAGGCTGAAATTGTAGCGAGGACGCAACGCACATTCAGAGTGGTGATTGGCGCGTCGTAAAAAACGTATCGTACCGAAAAGATCAATGTGAACATACGTGGTCGCTAGCTACGCAAACTGACGATACAGCCGTTACGCGTTACGACATTTATGAAAGATGCGACTGCAGTCTGAACGCGGCTTAAGAATCAAGATATCGTCATTAACTTACACTGCTGTCGGACGAAGCGCAACTTCTACCAGATGTCCGTATATACACAGCCTCCAACAACGTGACAGGCAGCTCGAGTTATTTAAATCAAGTTAATCTCTAATTATTTTTAATTCAGTTCCCATCCTCTAATGAGATAAGTGTTTCTCTCCCTAAGCCTGTGGCTTTTATCTCAGACACCACATACTCCGTATGCTGTTTATACACCGTAAGTAAACGACTCCGGAAATTTCGGCCTTCTCGGGTATTTTAACGTTCACTCAAATATAAACTCACGGGCCTCGAGCGTTCTCGGCTCCATCGAAAATGTGGCCGCCGCGGCTGGGATTTTTCCGCGACCTTCGGGTTAGCAGTCGAGTTCCATAACCACTAGACCGCCATGGCGGGTAACATAGCCATCTATAGCATAGCCGTGGATAATAAGGAGGTGGTAATTGAGGCTGAGGAGAAGCGATGTGAGGGTAAGGAGGAGGAGAGAAACGAGGAAGGGAGGGGAGGAGGAAGGTAATATGCTGTCATCATTTGACGCCGCTTGTCGTCACGCACGCAAAAACAAAGTATAACATAGCCATGTATAGCAAAGGGGGCAGGAAAGGCATTTGAGTGTGAGGAATGTTGTGAGGTTGAGGAGGATGGAAAGAAGGAAGGCAGAAGGTAAATCGTAGCATAGTAATGTGTGGCATTTGGCATGAGGTATCATGCATAGCCCAGCCATGCATAGCAATGGCGTGTGATAGAGAAGTGAGAGGGAGGAGGACGGAAACGAGAGGAAGAGGGGAAAAATTACACCATCTCCCGCTAAAGGGAACCATGTGTAGATGCGAAGCAGCGGGCGCTAACGCTTGCACTGGCGGCGGCGTCCACGCTGGCGCTCATCGTTGCGTTGCGCAGGGGAGAAACCTGGGAAGGCGCAAAGCACGCAGTGATGGACCGGTGTTTCCTACTGGAACATGCCAATCGCTGCTAATGGGCGATGAGAGACAGAAGACTCCGACTGGACACAGAGACCCGCAGTCCGCTTTTGGTTAACGCGCAGGCTGCGAATTTTTATTGTTCAAAAACGCACAGGAGAAATCTCCCACCGGCACTACTTTGCATGTCAAGATCCAGTGCCTATATATACGGTTGTGCAGCGCGAGCAGTCGGTTTTTAAAGACGATAGCCTTTCTTGGGACGCTTCAACGCAAAAATTTCGGTCTGTCTGTCTAACTGTGTGTCCGTCACCCGTTTCAGGTGCTGAGCCAAAGTTTAATCACTTTTTGAACGCCCAGTCATCTTGAACTGGTGTTTGCGTTCATACTTGTGAACATATTCAGTCAAAAACAAATACTACGCAAACCTGAGGCGCAACATTAACATGTAAGTATCAGGTCGTGTGTTCTATTATTAGGAAATACACAGATACGTAATTCTAAAGACCCTAGTGTTTTTAGGCTGTGCTGAAAATGCGATGCTGTGCACCAACTGCGACGCTTTGCACGAAAAAGCCCTGTGCCGACGATAAGGTGCTGCCGCTGGCCCGTGGCCCTTGGTTCAGCACTAGCTCATGTTTTTCGACGGCGTCCATATCTGGCGCAACGCGCCTCCTCTATTTTATCAACGCCAGCCAGATGCGGCCAATTCAACGTACACTCTAAGAAAAAAACCAGCTCGAGGGGGGAGTAACGTCAACTTTAGTCCTCAAGTCGTGTCGTTAGTCCACCAGAGGACCAAATGCGGTGAAGGACGTGTCGTGTGCAACTTTGGAGGACTAACGGGAGGACGAATGGCTCACTTACTCCGTCGGGTAGGGGTTGAAGGGAAGAAAAGCTTTTCTGCAGCCCTTGTTGGGGGCACGGCTCAGCTGCCTTTGAAAGGTCATGCCTCTCGGCCAGGTGCACCCTATTGTTCCGAAACTCGCCTTTCTACTTTTTTCGGGGTGCTGGTTGCACGCGGCGGGGTGCTGGGGGGTAGGAATGCGGCGAATGCATGTTCAAAGGTTTACTGCACTGATGACAAGGCTCATCGGCCCGCTTACTGTTGCGATCAAGAAAATAACGCGAGAAAAGATTAATTTGTAGGGTGTTAATGATGCACCGCCAATTATGAGGACTTGATATTTAGTTTACCAATTCAAAATATTTACTAGCGGGGACAATCGTGCAAATGTGACAGACATTTCGGCGCGTATATTGTGTATCCATCCGCGCCGCACTTTCTTCTTCAGAATCGCTCACTGCAGACACGAGTGCGGTTCGTGTTCGTCACTTGCGATCTTTCTTGCTCTTATTTTGTGGAAAGCGAATGCCGCTATCTACTCAGACTATCAACGCAGCTGTGAAAAGCATACTTCGCTGCATGTGCTGCAATTGTGAACGCGCATACAAGTGTGCTTCTGTGGAATGGCTGTTCAATAGACTCAACACCGGAACTTTCCTGCGAAGAAGTACACACCAGCTTACGTGTAAGACTCCTTCGCAGCATCTTTTCTGCAAAGCTTCAAGAATGGACGCCGTCACCTTGAAGTGTGATCACCATTTTGTGGATTAGCTGGCTCTGCAAACCTCGTGCCTCTGTTAATTCTCAAGGTAAGTTTTTCATTTTCATCGCCTTGGCACATTGCATTATAAAGAATATGAGAGCTGAAAAAGCATCGTGCGCGGCATGTTTTAGCATATTGTATGAGCGTGCGATTGCGTAATCATTGGGGCTTACGTGATTAAGCCATGCTCTTCTAGCTATTTCATTTTTATAAAAAAACATTTCCAATAGACTTGTTACACTCAGTAGAAAGAGTGAATGAACGCTTAATTTAAAGACAGTACGTTGTGTGGACAAAACTCAATGAGTTAATTAAATTTATGTAGGCGTTTTTCTAAGGGCTGGATGCTTCGCCTGCCTGTGAAATAGCAGATAGAAAAACGCGCTGCAGAACTATCTCAGAAGTGCGGCTTCGACTCGCGCGCTCGAGGGGATTTTACTTGATCTTCCATTCGTAGTTCTAAGTGTGAACGAGATGCTGATCTCATTTTGAGATCTCAGAGGTAAGCAACGATCCGCAGGGAAACTGCTGTTTCGAAAGATGCGTCCTGACAAACTTGATCAAAGCAGAAGTACGGTCGGCGACTGCATACTCCCGGTAAATAGCTAGTAAGCAATTGACACTCAGATTTATTGCTTGCAATTTTATTTACATCCTTCTCCGTATCAACGAAGATGATGTGGGTATTTTTACTAGACTCCGGTACGCTTGGGGTCAGGAGGTCTTCTACTGCAAGAACGTATGCATGGGCATGTTAGTAATTCATGTTTCACTTTTTAGCGCACAAACGAAGAAGGACGAAAAGCGACACGTACACAGCACTGGGCCTTCAACGGGGCTAGCAAGACTCACCGGTCGTTTGACCTGCTCTGCCGCTTCATCAAGGTGAACAGCAGCCGACGGCCAGTACCGCTGGTGCGCGTGGCGCACTGTTTGGGGAAAATAAATGTTTCTAGCCCTGAATTGATCTCTCGAATTATTCGTTCCTACACATACATGGATGTAGTGCTGAGTAAAGCGCAGATGACCTAAGCTATCATGTCAGTCTGGTGAAGATGACCAGGTCATTCACAGGTGAATGATTAGCGGATTACTCGTTAGTTCCTTCAAAAGTTGTTCAAATGGATTAACAATTTATCCGGAAGGAGTAACATTCGCTCTCCCAGGGATGATTTCTCGGGATCCACAGTTTGTCTTCCCGAGAGTAACATTTGCTCTCCCAAGGATCATCTCTGAGGGTCAACAGTTAGTCCTTACGAGAGTAACATTTGCTCTGTCAGGGACCATTTCCCAAAAGCAACTGTTAGTCCTTAGAGGATTAACCATTAGTCCTCACAGGAGCAACCCTTAGTCCCCCCCCCCAGTTAATCCTTCAAGGACTAACTGTTTATCCCCTGCAGTTCATCCCCAAAAGGACTATTGGTTGTGGCAAATCAGTTGATCCCCAAAAGGACTAACCTCCCTACCCCTTTTAGTCCTTTTTTTTCTTAGAGTGTAGAGTAGGCGCTGTCTGAGGCAAGGCAAAACAAGCAGTATGGCCGGCACAAGACTATCGTCTTTCGACGACATTTGCAGCTAAGCACGCAGATACGCGGCCAATTTTTTTTTTTCAATTAAGAAACTCGCTAGCAGACGCTGCCTGCGTCGGCGTTGCGAGGCGAGAGTGGGGGGGAGCGTAGGAGAGGAGAGAGGGGGAGAGGACGCGCGTGCGCAATGGAGATGTGAACGCCGCAGGAGGGATGCCTAGAGGAGAGAAAGGGGGTGCACGTAGGAGAGGAGAGAGATGGGGGAGGGGACACGCATGCGCAGTGGGGGTGTAGAGCCGCGGGCAGGGATGCCTTGATGAGAGAGAGGAGGAGCGTAGGAGAGGAGGTGTGTAAAGAGGGTATGCGCATGCGCAGTAAGGGTGTTCATGACGCACACCACCACCACCGGATTGAACTCTGCCATAAGCTGCTTCGCATCTAAAAGCATAAGTTAGCAACGTATGGCGTTAAGCCGCGTTCAGACTGCAGTCGCATTTGTCATAAGTGTCGTATCGCGCAACAGCTGGCTTCTGTCTATTTGCGTAGCTAGCGACCACGTATGTTCACATTGATCTTTTCGGTACGATACGTTTTTTTAGGACGCGCCAATCACCACTCTGAATGTGCGTTGCGTCGTTGCTACAATTGTTGCATCCTAGCAAGGTTCGCGTGTTTGGCCATGGCTGGGTTGTCCGGGCTAAAGAGGAGACGCGGCGTGCACTCTCATTAACGCTAACGCACGTCGCGTCTGCCCTCTAGTCCGGCAAACCAACTGCACAGACGCACCACTGCAGGGCTTTCAAGACGCACATGAAGACGCGGAACCTGGAGAGGCCGGAAGCCCCGCGAACGGAAAGTGAAAACCGAAACTGCTTTGCCCATTGGTAGTACGTAATGGTCGCATCAGTAGTTGTAAAAGTCGCGGGCCCGCCAACATTTACGTCCCTTACGTTACGTACTTTACGCTAAGTACAACGAAGTCTGAACGAGCTCATTACGTTGCTTGCGTTCACGCTTACGATCCTTACCGAGAATCGTACGTAGCGCACGTAGTCTCAACACGGCTTTAGGCAATCAAGACCATGTGAAGCATCGCCGCATGTATGCAAAGGGGTGGGAAAGCGAATTGAAGGCTCCGGGAAGGAAGTGAAGGGGAGGAGGAAGCAAAGGAGGAAGGGAGAGGTTATAGCATAGCAATCTATGGCGTTAGGCAGGCAGCACTATGTATAGCATAGTCGTGTATAGCAAGGGGGTAGGAAAGGGACGTGAGGGTGAGGCGGAGTTATGCGAGAGTGAGAAGGATGGAAAGGAAAAGATAAAGCATAACATTCATGCATGGCAGGCAGAACCATTATAGCATAGCGATTTACATCAAGGTGGTGGGAAAGGAAAGTTGGGGTGAGAAGAATGGACAGGAGGAAGAATGAGGGTAAAGCGTAGCGATGGTATGTATTGCGTCACGCCGGCAGAGCCATGCACAGCATAGCCGCGCGTGGTCGGATGGTAAGTGAGGGTACAATGGAGCGTAAGGAGAGAGAAAGAGGGCAAATCATGGCGTAGTTATATATGGCGTTAGGCAGTTATTATAGGACAGGCACCTATAGATAGTGGGAAACGAAAGTGAAGTGGAAGAAGGCATGGAGTATGCTTCCTTATGCTGTCATCATATGCTGTCGTCTCATGTCGTCGCTTGGCGTCACGCAAGACAACTCATGTATAACACAGCGAAATATAGCAAGGTGGTGAAAGGTAAGCGATGGTGAGGAGGGAAGAAAGGAGGAAGGGAGAGAGTACAGCACAGCGTAGCCATGTATGGCATCACGCAGGCAAAATCATGTATAGCATAGGCATGCATAATATGATATAGTAAGGGTGTGGGAAGGGGAAGTGAGGACGAGGAGGAAAGAGGACAGAGCATAGTATAACCCTGTTGTGATGTGGTGCGCATAAGGACACTGGTTAAGTGAACGACAATGACGGCAACGCTCTAGAGCCACTGTAATACAGACGGCGGAAAGAAAAGAAGCGGAGGAGCAGCGCGAGGAGGGAGAAGAAAAAGGAACGGCAGAAGAAGCAGCAGCCTTGCCGATGAGCAATTCTGGCTCCTGCCGATGCCCGATGTCCTTGAGCGTGTGGCCCTAAACGGTTGCCACATGCCCTTTGGCATTCAAACCGTCCCCCTACTTCAGTCATCCTGCGGTGCACCGACGGCGCAAAGGTATGGACGTGCAAAGGTCTGGACTCGCAAAGGTCAAGCACTGCTTCCACGTATCTGCAGCATTCGTTACGGAACGCTCGTCATGACCAGCCGGTGATCAGGGTGATGTGTGCCGTCTGACATTTCCTCCTTTTACGTGGACTGTGATTTGTGTAGATAATACCTTTCTATTGCATATTTTTTGTCTAACGCGAGTGCTTTGAGAGTTTATTAAATGTGTGTATGTGTGTGTGCTATAGAGAACGTCCGCTTCGTCCTTATTTCGAAGGGTAACCTGCTACGGTGAATACTATACACCGTGACACCTGTATAGTATAGTATACCAATAATAAGGAAAAGTGAAATGAAGGTGAGAAGGATTGATGTGAGAAATTATGAGGGAAAGGAGGAGGGGACAGGACACCGATGCATCACGAATGGAGGTTTTCTTTCCCATCATGGAGGCCTAGCAGGCTCGGTTGGAACTACAGGGCGCTTGCCCGTGATAGGGGGCGTCCCTCAAGGGAGCGCAGATTCTCCAGTGACGCTCCCAGGCTGCGTTCGTACTGCTTACTTCTACTCTGGCGTCTCAACTCAAGCGCAGTTGAAGTTCACATAACAATGTATTTCCAACTAGCCCCTCAAGACACGCTCCTTGAGTTCGCCGCTAAAGGACATGCAAATCACTGCTCTGTACTTTCTACAGCTTTCACGTTGAGCGCAACTGCATAATTTTTTTTCTCATTCAGTTCTCCATTAAATGTAGGGCGGTTGATTTCGTCAGAAATGATGCGTGGCTGACAGCTCTTTAGCGCTACGGAGACGTTTAGCACGTACGCACTTGGTCTTGCTCCAGTAACAGTATAAAAAGTAACAGTTCAGCTAGCTTTCGTCGACGCATTACGTACATTACAGGGATGCAACAAACGTGTGGTTAATTTATGGGACAAGTATGTTTTTCAAGCGAATAACGTCCGCTGTGTTCTATCAGTTTATAACAACTCCACACAAACACTCAACATAATGTAAAAAAAAAGATGAGGTTTTGCGTGAAATTATACGACATCAATGTAAGGCACGCTGTCTGGATTAATTTTGAACATCCGGGTTGTTTAAAGCGTACCTAAATCAAAGCACAAGGGTGTTAGTCCGTAAATTTCGCCCCAAATCAATATTGCGCACGGCAACTCCATTTTACCACTTCCGTGCCATTCCATTTACTGTTTTTTTAGGAGACAGTTTAACCCTTTCAGGGTCGAATTTTTTCGCGAAATGCGTGCCAAAAATGTGTAATTTTTTTTATTGCTGAAATAAATTCTTCAGACCATTCTATTTAAGAAAAAAATTGTCCAAAATTTTTTTTCGTGACCGTAAAGTGACAAAAAAATCATTTGTGTTGTTACACACACATGGTTTATTCATAGTAACATCAAGTAAAATCCTAAACAAAAACACTTTTACGATTTCTTATAAATAAAAATTATGCATTATAATAAACATAGCTCACATACATACAAAAATAAGCGCACCAGAGTACTTTTCCGGTAAAAAATGTTTTTTCTCTAACACCAAACACTAGGGGAAAAGTCACCTTTGATCCAATCCGGATCGTCTCACCGCGCACGCTTTCAAGATGTCGCTCCTTCGTCATCATCCGAGTCTGAACTCGTAAATAAATCCTCGCCTGACGAAATGACATCCAATGAATCAGATCTGGCACTTGGGAATAGTCCACATCGGAAGAATCGCCGCTCGACCCCCTAGCACCACGGCAACCGGCGCGCACTTCCGTAGCGTAGGCGAACTGCGGGAGTGAGCGCACGGAAGAAAACTGTGGGGTTGTGCTCCCGTCCGGAAAGCAAAACGAGTGAAAAAAGCTATAATAATCCTTCGTCTTATCGCCAACGAGACGGCGTTAGTTTTTCCGAGTTCCCTAAACAGGAAACTCAACCACGGCGGCGTCGTTTGTGTAATTTAGCGCCTCCCGAAACAGATGTAATCGCGCCCCGAGGAGCAATAAACGAGACAGTCACACGCGCTCACCCCTTGAGAGATTAGAAACCAAACAGCCATCAGCTTTGCGGGCGCGAGAAGCGATAACCAACCGAAGGACGAAACCGAAACCAGCCGCACCGCATGCGCGCGTTCGGGTTTGGAAGCGAAAGCCGCCGCGCCGCCTTGGAAAGCAAAAAAGCAACAGAGAGACATGGGCGCGTGAAAAAAGTTCCACGTGTTCCGAAGCGTGGCAGCACATGTCAAGCAAGAGAGGTGATCGGAAAAGGCGCGCGTTTTAAACCAGCTGCACCGCGTGGCGCGCTCGAAGGCTCAAGCGACTACCGGCGCGCCACGTTGCGAAGCATAAAAAAAGCAACAACGGAGAGACATCGGCGCATGAAAAAAATTTCACAGTTTCCCGAAGCATGGCAGCACATGTCAAGCAAGAAAAATGATGAATAGAGGCGCGCGTTTTAAACCAGCCGAACCGCAAACGCGCTCGGGCGCGCAAGTGGTTGCCGGATCGCCGTTTTGCGAAGCAAAAAAAGATAACAACGTAGAAACATCGGCGCATGAAAAAAATTCCACGTGTTCCTGAAGTGTGGCAGCACACGCCAAGAGAGAGAAATGATCGAAAAAAGCGCGCGTTTTAAAGATAAAGGCCGTGCCGTACATGTACGGTGAAAACCATTTGGGCACTGTTAGGTGCTGCCGTACATGTACGGCGAAAACCATCAAAGGGTTAAGTGCTGAAATGTCAGGCTTTACTAGATAGAAATATGTCTCTGTAGTGGGACCACGACCGTTTAAGCGCAACTAAAGCTCATCGCATAAACGATAAACTTCAGTGCCGCAATTATTTATTCACAATGCTGTTGGCCATACGGCCGTTACATACTGGGTCGTAAGGCAACCCAACAAAGTGGGTGTTACAGTAAAACCTACATCAACAGAATGTCAAACATGAAAATTCCGGTATACTCATAATTTCAACAGTGGTTATCAAAATATGAAGCGAATGTTACAAAGGCAAAGCAGTTCGTCAACTCAAAGAAATAACAAATCAGTACAGCAACATGAATTTTTCATGATGCGGCTAATTCAAGCTACGTGGCAAAAAAAAAAAACATTAATACCATGTAGAAGAATAAGCAAACATAAACATTAGCACTCAGGTTTGTAATGTTGCTATTACGCAGTTTTCGAAGGTTTCTGCTGAGGTGCACTGTACAACTGATGATGGCAGGGTATTCCAGTCTTTTATGGTTCGAGGTAGGAATGAGTTTTCATACGCGTCGATATGTTGTTGTGGCACAATGAACATGAAGTCATGCGTTTTCCTCAGAGTTCGCTTTAGATGGGGCGTTAGGAAGGATCAATCATCAATGTTAAATTGGTGCTTGGTAAGTAAAAATAAAAATTTTAGTCTTGCCACTAGGCGCTGCTGTGATAACGGTGGTAGTTGGAGCAGTTTCAACATCGCTATCACACCTAACAACGCGACAAACTGCATGGCCTAGAGCCTCGTTTTGTTTATTACTGAGTTTGTAAAACGCTGCATTCACACACTATTTGATACTTATGTTTGGGACGATGCCAAGTGCACGTTACGATGTTCTTGAACCATGAAGCGGCACCCACTTATTCTCGACGGGTACGAGGACAATGCACAACACTTTCTAAAGCTGCACTCACTGATCTTATTACAGCGCATATTCAGTCGAGCAAGGCCAAATGCTTCTGCACATCGTGTTAGGCATACGTACAAGGAGTTAAACTTGCACTAGCATAAAGGCACAAACCGCCCTATGAGGACGTGCATGTAGTACGCGCACATTCAAACACGACGTGGCTAGCAGACGACGCAGGGAGCTATCCACACTAGGCGCGCTTCAGCCTGTAGCCGCCAGGCGGCGACTCGACTCGATCTCGCACCCAATAGTATTTCTGCAGCTGCCTCGCAAAATGTGTGGAATTTAAGATGGAGCAGTGGGAGACCTTGCTCGCCAGCGAGGAACAGGACGCCCAAGTGGCGCTTCTGGACCAGGCGCGGCGGGCTGCTGAGGCCAGTGGAGCCCTGGACTAGGGGGCCCCACCCACCTGTTTCTCAAACCCTTTTTTTTTCTTCAATAAATGTTTTTCTATCTACCGGGTATATAATCCCAAGTGACGACACAAGCACGCGCACGCGTGCACTCGCGTGCATGATGAATCTCAGCGCAGCGCATATCTACACTGTGTAACATAAACAAATTAAAATCTTAGAAATTCTCCGACGTCTGGGTTCCAACTCTTGCCCTCTATTAACCGTGTTATGCTCTAACTGTATACGCACCCGGCACATTCCTCACCAGGTGGCGTAGAACGCCGTCAACGTGTCCCTTATTCTATGTAAAGCATGAATGTCGTGATATTGCTTGTGCTATGCGATGCGTGCATGTGACCACATAAAAAATGTTCAGTTGGCAAGCAAACACGTTGAGAGCATTCAAGCTTTTCTCGCGGAACCCAGGGTTGCATCAATAATTTCCGTCGCGCAAACCAGCTCTTTGGGACGCTTGGCGTATTTCTCCAGCACTAACGGAGGATCATCGAGTCAGCACTCAATGGAATCTGTGTCCACGTAAATACTTTAACCCTTCATTAACGACCATTCTAAACGAAATGGCTGTGAAAATTCTCGGCAAATGATTTGTGTTGTTTGTTCGTTTTTCTTAAAGGGCCCGTCAGCAACCCCGAGGTCCAAAAATTGTTATAGAGAGAAATATGTGCACTTTTGTTATGTGAACATGCTGCCGCAATAATTTTGCGAATACGCGCAATAATAAGGAAGTTACAGGGGTTAGAACATCCGTTTCAGCTGGTTTCAAATTTTCGCGCGGCCTCGCCACCCTTCTCCGCTGTAGAAAGGGGAGGCGTAGCCCGTCGTCGTGACTCCGCCCACTTCGGCAACGTGACACGACGTCAGTGATACGTCATCGGCGCGCAGCCAACGACCGAGCAGGGCTTCCCCCACATGAGCACGTGTCAGCGGCGCAGGGAGGAAGCGCGATGCGAAGAGACGACCCTTTCTCTCCCTGTAAAGTAGCGAGATGCCTCTTTATCTCGGAGGCTTTCGTTCTGGCAATACCGCTTCTCCCGGTAGTCTCGGGCTCTACAAAACGGCAGAGGGCAGCACAGGAAAATGAAAATGCGTACTGCGCGGCCGAAACTGCATCACCGCGGGGCCAAGGCGCCGTTTCGTAGGGCAAAAGACCAATCGACGAGCTCAGTGCCACGTCAGGTCGGCGATCGCCGACTTGACGTCACTGCGCGTACGAGGAGGTTTGGTCAGGTGTAGGAAAGCAGCGCGGGAATTGTTTTTCGAAATGGAGGGTCTGCGCGGCGCGCAGCGCTGTAATATTCGGGAAACGTGATCGCCGCGGTCTACTGTACGAATTAGCGAGCTTGTTTGGGGGGGTGTTAAAAAAAAGTAGGAGCCTGTTGATGGGCCCTTTAACGAAAGCGGCGATTACACCTGTATGGATAGCTCTCGCTTTTGTATTCTGAGCGCCTCCAATGAAACAGCAATCAACCATCGTTTTTTCTTCCTCCCTCTATAACCTTCGGTACTGTATATAAAGGAAAAGAAAACAGAGGCAATAAATACCAGTTGGATAGATTTCATACTTGCATTGCCTAACGTGTCATACATGCCACATTGAGTTTAATACTACAGATTTATTATTATTACGACAGGTTTATTATTACTACGGCGTGCAAAAAATTAATAGGCTGCAGTAGCGCTGCCACTGTGTATTGGAACGCGTTCCCAGATTCAGATAGTTCAGAGAAACAAAACGACGGCCATAGGCTGTATCGTAACCCTACGTCATTTCAATTTTATTCCGAATTTTCCCTTCATTCTCCCTGTCTGGTCGGAACTTCATGGGCCATGCCCATTTGCCTGTTAGTTAGCGCTGCCAAGAAACAGCAAAGAAACATGACTTCTATAAGATGAGCAGGCCGAGATTATTTGTATTTTCCGGTCGATTTGTCCGGAGTATGATGCAATTGGTTCATGGGCAAGATATTGGGTCCAGAAAGAAAGAAAGAAAGAAAGAAAGAAAGAAAGAAAGAAAGAAAGAAAGAAAGAAAGAAAGAAAGAAAGAAAGAAAGAAAGAAAGAAAGAAAGAAAGAAGAAAGAAAGAGATATAGAGACCGAAATGGAAAGAAAGAAAAAGAGAAATCCTTCGCGAAAAAAACTTGCCGAGGCGAGCGTCCTAACGATTGGGCTGTCCAGGCACACTGGCAGAGCGGAGCATCACCTTGTATTGTATAGTACCGCAATGTGGTTGGAAAGGCAAGTGAGGAAGAAAAATGAGAGGGTTACCAAAAGGGAAAGGAGGATGGGAGAAAGACTACAAAGAGAGACATTGATAGAAAAATAGAAAGAGAGGATTTGATAGAAAGGAAACAAGCAGAGAAAACGATGGAAGGCGAGAGGCCGACTATTCGCCTCGTGTGCGACCGATGGCGGCGCTGCGAACGGCGCTCCGGTGACGCAAGGGCGGGGATTCGGCTTTTGTCGTCTGCTACGCTCTGGCTAAAACAGCAGCATTTTCGTTATAGTTCGCTCGCGTCGCACGGCGTTCCTCGACTACTAGCTGCATTTTCTTTTTATGATATTTTTTGAGATGACTGCTAGCATTACATGAGTTTAAGAAACGTTAACATTTAACATATCTTCTGTATACCTACAGCCATCGCGGGCAGCTTCATGCCCCCGAGTTCGTAGCGTCGCTCACTGGGCTGGATGGCGTTGAAATAGCTTACGTGAAAGCGCGAACGCTCTCGCCAAGTGAGTTAAAGAGAGTCTACGCTGCTTTGAAATCGCAGCGCGATCAATTTTTGCGGCTTATTAGCAAAAATCAGCGTTGTGTAAACAGACTTGAGATGAACTAAAATTCACGCTCCACTCCCAATTGTAGTCACGTGGACTTATGCAGACGCGACAGCCGACAAAATGAAATCTATAAGTTCATCGACCACCGGGTTAGTGCGGACCACTATCATAGATTGGGCGAGCTGGATGCAAATAAGATCGCTCGGAATGAAACGCCAGCAGTGGTGCGCGTGGTACAGTTCGACTCTTATGATTAGAGATAGATACGTTCATGAGCCGCATTCATGTTTTCGATCGCACAGTGCTGCCTACTCGACTGTGCGAGCCTGCCAATGGTAATGACAGGATGGCGCGCACTATATTTCTAATGCTTGGGCAACGCCATCCGCTGCAGTGTTCGCGTTTCACTTGACACCGATAATACAGCTTCGTAAATATTAGGAAAAATCGGCGAATGTGTCCAGGAAGAGGAGGAAGAGAGCTCTTTCCCACCATTCTTTTGGCCCCTGTGGCTGATTATTGTGATTCTTTACCGTGCTGTAACAAGATTGAATATTTTAAGGTGGGAGCCTTAGATTCCACATAAATTGCGAAAATTGACCGTCGGCGTCCCGCGTCGCCAGCGTCAACACGAGTGATGCGAAAATTCATCACATGATCACGTCATCATGACATCCCAGACTGACAAAATTTGTGACGTCATAACGTCATGTCACATGATTACGTCATCACATGACATCGTCGCTTTGTATTGCCTCCGTGATTGGTGGGCCGATCTCGGAGGCGATGCTAAAACCAGGTGATGTGTAGAAAGCTTCAATGCAAAACCACGTTACGTCCAGAAAGCATTCAGAGGGGGGCGGCGAAGGAAGAATACATCGACTCAAGAAAAGATGGCTTTCGCCTTCGAGTCAACTTAGGCAAATGCATAAGTAACTCGAGTCTCTTTAGTACAGTGATCGCACCAAGCCACATCAGGAGTCGACCGTTGAGACTGATTTACAGTATTTTATTGCAAATACATCTTTCGATGCGAAAGCTTTATATTTATCAACGTTAGTATGATTACACTAATTCCGTTCAGCATATTTTCAGACCACCGTGAACGAGTGAACAAACGTCGATTTATTAACGTAAGGATTAAATTATGTTGCAAAAAATAAAACTAAAACAAAAGAAAATCACTCCGGACAACCTACCGATATTTCATACACCCGTCGTGCATCCTCTTTAGACTCACCCTGTTTATTTCGTGTTTCAATTTAAAGTACTTACGACGCGCTTACACAGCAGCTGTTAAAAATGTGTATTTAATCAAACGTTGTTGCCGGTAACGCCACTTAATTTATTTGAATGACATCACACGTCGTTTGTCATGCTCCGAACATAGGAATTGAATCGAAGAAGCAGGCTTGGCAACCGAACACGCGCAGCACGCGGTATACATTTATTGCGCTTTAACGCAGACATGGAAGCTGAAGCCCGAACGCTGAAGTCAGTTATCGAAAACGGGCAGCAAAGTCATTTTTGAGTGCGCCACGGCCATAGAACAGTCGCGAAAAGAAAAAAATTCACCATAGAAGCAGATGTACACATGGATGGCTAGCAGACGACAACAGGAGCAATCGACACAGAACGTGCTCCTGACGGCAACTCCGCTCGATTTCGCTGTGCATTTTTTCTTGAACATTCAGTACAAATTGCTTTATCAACTCGCCCACCAATGTTTCAATAACTCGAGCGCGATAGACAGGCTGGCAGCGTCGAGCAGCCTTCACGTAGCGAACGCGCGCGCGAAGAGCTGCATCCGAGTCCCCTCCCTGACGTCACACGCGAGAGGGCGCCACTCCAAGATCTCGAGGCGAATACAGAGAGGGAAATATAGAAACAAAGATATAGAAAGGAAAGAAACGCAAATAAAGAGCGAGAGAAAGAGAAGAAAAGAGAAAGACAGAAAGAAATATAGAGAGAAAGAGTTTGAAAGCAACACCGAAACAGAGAAAAAGATAGAAGGGGGGAGATGGACTGCATAGAAAGAAAGAAAGAAAGAAAGAAAGAAAGAAAGAAAGAAAGAAAGAAGGAAAGAAAGAAAGAAAGAAAGAAAGAAAGAAAAGAAAAGAAAAGAAGGAATGAATGAAAGAAAGAAAGAACAAATGGAAGAAACAGGAAAAAAGCTAGAAGGCGAGAGAACGGCTACACCTAGAGAGAGTTGGAGACACAAAGACATAGAAAGAAAAATAAACAGAAAAAAGGAAAAGAAAGAAGCAGAAGAACAGAGAAAAAAAAATGTAGAGAGAAAGAGATAGAAAGCGACAAACACAAAAAAGCATATGAAAAAAAAAAGAGCCCTGTATAGTAGAGTATAGAAAGTATAGTTTCCTGTGTGGCGTAAGAAAAACCATCATCTTCATAAACCGGCACGCGCTGTGATCGTCATCTTCTTCCTCTTCTTGTTCGCTCCCAGAACACGGGCGCCAATGTGTCTGCCCTTGGATGCAATAATAACGATAGGCGAGAGATGCTACGTTTAACACGTCAGCTATCCCACAATATATCATACATAATAAATGCGAAAATACTACATAATACATAGTAAATGCACTGCACAGATCTACCACCAGTCCACCAGATCTGCTGTGACCCAGTCTTGCGCGACTTAGTGCAAGCTGCGATACTTTTAACACGCAAGTATTTTATGTCGGGATCCACTAAGACCTCAGGGATGTATTTCCGTCACGGAAATGACGTCGAAAGAAATGCACACGATAAGATGGCAAAGGAAAAAAGTTCATTCAACGGAAGTCGTACCCACGACCTCTTAGTCCGCGACAACAGGGGCCGGGAAAGCTATCCACTGCGCCACGGTCACACACTATGCAAGCGTTACAAACACCATGTAACAACTTCAAAGCGCCAAAAAAACAAAGACATACGAAAAAGAGTGGGCACAACGAGCGCTAACTTGAAACTGAATTTATTACAAAGCAAAGTGAAAAAGGAAAACCACATTAGAAGGCGCACATGCGTGCACACATGCGCAGACGGCTGACGAAAGCAGGATCAGATACCAGGAGGATCAGCGAAAATAAAAGTTGTTGAAAGTAGCGCTTTGTGTGTGTCGAATGTGTCTCTCTTGCGTCCTTGTTTTTAGCCTGCGCTCCAGCCATTATCATGTGACAAAAGCCCACAAAAATAACACAGTCACTTTGGTATGACGCCAGACTTCTGCAGCAGATTATATTCACTTTGAAGCAGATCCAGTGACGGCTGGCTGACACACGCGTCGCCTTTCTCTTTTATCAGAAAGGCTTCGACAATCTCCCCTTGTTAATTTATTTCCGTGTTTGAAAAGGACAAAAGTGTCAGAGAACCCGCAATCACTACAATGCCGCGCAAGGTGCGAATAGGCCGTGCCTTTAAGCTAGCTGTGGTGCTCTCTAAGCCTTACATTCAGGCATCAGCCCGAGTGACCAATATAACACTGCCCACAAGCGAAAGGAATGTGGTACACAGCCCCCTGTTTACAGGGCACAAACTGCATGCCATGTTTCAGCTTACACCGAGTGTTATTTGCACGCTCCTCATAGCCAAGGCGCTTCTACAAAGCAGGACAAATGGCACTTTGTTTGCTGTTAGCCGAAAAAACGACGTCAACGTCGTGTCGGGCGGCCACTTTCTTCAATCGGTGCGAAAATCAGTGAAAATACGGAATAATCACAGAGGGCCGTTTTTTGATCAACTCATACACCTGGTTGCTTTTTTCCTTTCACCTTGGCCAACCTAAGAGCCTTCTGGGCAGCGGAGGCAATCACTGAATCAGCATACGCTGCGCTCCGCAACTTTAGTGCCTGGTTCTGAACACTCTGGTGCATAAGGTGTTCACAGGACCTGTTAACAGCGGAGCGAATACACGACAGAGCAATGCCATTTTTCACGTGTTTAGAGTGCGAAGAATTAAAATTAAGCAGACTTTTCACGGACCGGGGAAGATACATCCAACATATGTGAGAATCATGGAAAGAAATTTGCACGTCCAGGAACTGGATCCTGTCATCTTGTGGCATTTCAAATGTAAAGTTCAATCCTAGTCCTTGCTCCTTAAATAGCTTCAGGACATTCACAACACTGGAGTTGAAATTGTCGCTACTTACAAACACCAGGTAATCATCTACGTAGCGCACAATCTTTGTGACAAGGCCACACAGTTGCTTTTGTAAGGCCCGGTCGACGCTACCCAAGAAAATACTGCTCAGAATAGGGGCTACTCGTGACCCAATGCACACTCCCGAACGTTGTGCATAAACCTTACCCTCCCAGCAAATGAAAGTTGAACGAAGGTAACAGTTCAGCAGCTCCAAAAAACCTTCAACCGAAACACCACAGCGTGTTGTGAAGACAACCTCGTCATTTAAGTCACAAATGCACTCCTTGACGCATCGTAGCAACACGTCTTGTGGCATCGCGTAATACAAGTCTTCAACGTCTATGCTGAAAGCCTTGCATCCAACTGGCTTTTCATCTCGTAAGAACTGAACAACGCTATCTGAGCTAGGTATAACGAAAGTGTCATGTACATGTAGCCCTTGAAGGTGTGACTGAAGAAAACCCGACAAAAGGTGCAGCCATGTGTTTCTTTCTGAAACGATTGTGCGGAAAGTATTACCATCTTTGTGTGTTTTTGCATTAAAAAAACACACGCAAAAGAAGGCCCTTACTACTTTTCACCTGGCCTGCTAGCTTGTCTCACTTGTTCAGGCTTGTGCCCTACAAGACTAAAATTCTTATCAATCGCAGACCCACCTTTCTTAGAAAACATACCCTCGCTCATGATTACAAAAAAAAAAATGCCCCCCACCTCCCCGAAGGGAATCGTGAGGAAATGCGAATGCATTTCGCGCGCGCTTCACTCCATTTATATATGGTGGTTGTGGTTCGAAGAAGGAAAAAGGCGCCTAATTTCTGCAGCCCGGTCGCGAGCACGGCGCAGCGCCTGTCTTTTTTTTTTTTTTGCTTTTGTTCTGTTTTTTCTTCTTTTTTTATTTACTTTTTTTCTTCTTTTTTGTTCTTTGTTCCTTTTTTTTAATTTTTTTTAATTTTTTTTTCATATATAGCTCCGCCGAGCTCCCGCGATGCGAGCGCCCTCACGCACTTGAAATGCAATCGCATTTAAAACTGGAGATGCGTAAAGCACGCAGCGATGGAGCGGTGTTTCCTACTGGAACATGCCAATCGCTGCTAATGGGCTATGAGAGACAGAAGACTCCGACTGGACACAGAGACCCGCAGTCGGCTTTTAGTTAACGCGCACGCTGCGAATTTTTATTGTTCAACAACGCACAGGGAGAAATCTCCCACCGGCACCACCTTGGAGGTCAAGATCCATTGCCATATATACGGGATCGACAGTGAACGGTTGTGCAGCGCGAGCAGTCGGTTTTTTCAACCAAGAAACTCGCTAGCAGACGCTGCCTGCGTCGGCGTCGCGAGGCGAGAGAGGGGGGTAGCGTAGGAGAGGAGAGAGAGGGGGGGACGCGCATGCGCAGTGGGGAGTGCGGGGAGGGGATGCCTAGAGGAGAGAGAGGGGGAGCGTAGGAGGGGAGAGAGGAGGGGAGGCGCATGCGCAGTGAGGGTGCGGTTGCCGCGGGGAGGGATGCCTAGAGGAGACAGGGGGGAGAGAGGAGGTTTTTTTATTTATATTTTTAAAGGGCTTGCGCATGCGCAGTATGGGTGGTCACGCCGCCCACCACCACCACCGGATAAGATGCTTCACATCTAACACCTGCCGGCGCTTACCTCCTCAACCTGTCCTCCTCCTCCTCCTCCGCGGACAACGCTGGACAACGCTGGACAACGCCGGACAACGCCGGACAACGCCGACAACGCCGGATGCCTGACATAGCCCGACTATGAAATGCATTCGCATTTAAAAAAAACTCTCCTTATCAGACACAACAGCAGTGAGCCCCGACAAAGAAAGATA
>JALIZH010032162.1:0-15243 GCA_030522465.1 Rhipicephalus appendiculatus
CTTTCCACCCTTCTAGGAGTTCTTGTTCTGAGAGCTGGAGGAGGTCTGCTTCTGAGACAACTCCGCGCGAGGTATTCATTGAACGGTGAGGCGAAACAGAGATTGGAATGTTGCCGAAGGATGCTAGATTGCCAAGTTTTTCAAAGTGGTGTTTTTCAGGTAGCTCAAGCAGTAGGTCACCGCTTGCCATTTTAGTTACCTTGTAACCTGGTCCGAAGACTTCGGTCAGCGACCTTGACACAAGAAATGGGGAGAGTAATCTGGCTTGTTTATCTGGGGTTTCACAATGGATAACGTGGAATTTGGGGAAGGATAGTTCGGGGCGGTTGAAGCGTGATAGTTCTTCGGTGCGTACCCTTTTGTGAGGGAGACGATCAAGTAGACGGGGGAAATGAGGGTGTTCCCATGATATGTTTGTTTGTTTCGGCAGCAATGGCGACCACCCACCATGGAGTCCAACTAGGGGGCGCTGAAGTACTTGTATAAGACTGCAGACGCCAGCCGTACATTGCCACTATAACCGAATATAATTACCCAAGTTTGAGCAACTACACAAGGTTAACCCTCGCCGCCAGGAAAGATCGGAAGTAAACAGAAGTGAGGAGAGGACAGGAAAGATAAAATGTGTGAGAGAAAGACGAAGATGTGGGAGGAGAGAGATAGGAAAAGGCGACTGCCGATTTCCCCTGGGTGGGTCAGCCCAGGGGGTGCCGTCTACGTGAAGCCGGGGCCAAAGGGGTGTGTTGCCTCTGCCGGGGGGCCTTAAAGGTCCAATCACCCGGCATCGGCTCAGCCCCCAGGATCCCCTTTTCCCCGGACACGGCAATGCCACGCACGGCGAGGCGTGGGAGAGGTCGATACCCCCCGTTAGCTCGGGTCCGTGGTGTCGCCACACACCAAACGCCTGCTTGCACAGACGCCCCTGCGGGGACATTTGTAACATCGTCTAGGGTTCGGAATGTATGGGCGGACGGTAAGCTTGATGTAACCTGTTTCTAATTCTGAAGGCAGTACACTGGATGCGAATGTTAATATGAGGTGCTTTGTAGGTATTTCTTTATTGTCGCGTCTGATGATGATTCGTTTGACATCAGTGACATTTTGGTCTTTCCACCCTTCTAGCAGTTCTTGTTCGGACAAGTCAAGGAGGTCTGCTTCTGAGACAACTCCGCGTGATGTATTCATGGATCGGTGAGGCGAAACAGATATGGGAAGGCTACCAAATGTTGTGAGGTTGCCAAGCTTTTCAAAGTGGTGTTTCTGGGGTAGTTCAAGAAGAAGGTCGCCCCTAGCCATCTTAGTTACCTTGTAGCCTGGTCCGAAGACTTCGGTCAGTGACTTTGAGACAACAAATGGTGAAATTGATCTGGCTTGTTTTTCTGGTGTTTCGCTGTGAATGACATGGAACTTTGGATACGATAGGCCGGGGCGGTTGAAACATGAGAGTTCTTCGGTGCGTACCCTTTTGTGAGGGGAGACGATCGAGTAGTCGTGGAAATGAAGGTGTTCCCATCATAGTTTAATTTGTTTCGGCAGCAATGGCGGCCACCCACCATGGAGTCCTACTTGGGGACGCTGCAGTACTTAAATGTATAAGCCTGCAGACGCCAGCCGTATATTGCCGCTATAACCAAATATAACTACTCAAGGTTGAGTAACTACACAAGGTTAACCCTTGCCGCCCGGAAAAATCGGAAGTAAACGGAAGAGAGGAGTAGACAGGAAAGATATAAAGTGAAAGCGAAAGACGAAGATGTAGGTAGAGAAGGAAAGGAAAGGGCGACTGCCGATTTCCCCCGGGCGGGTCAATCCGGGGGTGCCGTCTACGTGAAGCTGGGGCCAAAGGGGTGTGTTGCCTCTGCCGGGGGGCCTTAAAGGTCCAAACACCCGGCGTCAGCTCAACCCCCAGGATCCCCTTTTCCCCGGACACGGCAGAGCCACGCACGGCGAGGCGTGGGAGGAGGTCGAGGCCCCCCCGTTGGCTCGGGTCCGTGGTGTCGCCACACACCAAACGCCTGCTCGCGCAGACGCCCCTGCGGGGTACACATTTAGATTAATGCGACCGCTGCACCGAACCGTCGCAATGCGAACCATGCTACATTTCCCCAAAATATTGCAAGGTTCTGTCCACTCAGCAAGGAAAGGATGTGCTACGGCCAACTGGTTGCGACTTTTAGAAACAAAAGTTTGAGCGCTACTTATTCCGCTATTGGAAATCGCAGGGACTACTAGATTTGCAGTGCATACAGCAATCAAAGTCAAGGTAGATAGCACTGCTGCTGTTGTCATTGTTCATTGTTGTGGTAGCCGTGCTAAGCTTACACTATGCAAAATCAGGGAGACGCCGCAATGCTTCTCATTTGGTGTCCGATCGATGTTCGCTGTGGCGAACGCCTTGAGACATTTTTCACAGAGCAGCCGCGGTCCTCGACCCATGTTTTCCTTTCAGTTAGATTTTATTGCCCACTCCCATCATCTTCTGCGCCCACCAATGCTTTCCTTGGTGGCCCTGTGTTGAAAAGAAATTTTCCAAACAGCAATTATCAGTGGAGGCTGGATTACTTGGCAATAATTTCAATAGAACTGGATTTTTAAGATTTATATTTTGAATACGCTTCAATTCATGTAATTGTATTCAGGGGCGTATCCAGGATTTTATATTGTCACCAAGCTAGCAAATAGGTGTTCGAAGACACGGGGACGAAGGTACAAAACTGGGCGTAGGCTAGCAACTCTAATATGAAGGGGCTTGACTGCTTCTCAGCACTGAAACATTTCCCACGTATGGCTAGCCCAGTCATTCCTTATCACTTTTTTTTCTAATTTTTCATCTTGAAGGCAGTAGTTAATAGTTTTGTAATCTCTTATGTAGACCAGTGCTGCCAAGGCCTCAAGTTACTTCTCTGAAAAAAAGTGTCCTTGCTCCAAAGTCTCATTTTTCTGTTGCAAAAAGTATTTTTTGCCCGCTCAAAAAAATGCCTCAAAATAACCTAGGCCAGTAGCATCACTAAATTTGCGTGTCAATGCATTATGTAGGAACAATATTCAAGCATATTTCTGACACATAAGCGATGTGGAAATTCCATGTTTCATAAGGCCGCACCTGTGTTCCCCAAGAATGCATCAAACAAGTTTCCCATGTAACATGTCAAGTTTGTGTATAGCCTGCTTGTTTTAAACTTCTCTAAAACATATTGTTGCAGATGAATTAAAAAAAAAAGGCATGACGAATTGGGCTTCGCTATCGCACACATATGTCACTGAATTGTTATTTTGTTCGTTCCATTGCAACATACACTTACTCCTCGTATAAAGTGAGCGTGAAGGAGATCCGCACAAGGCTGTCGTCGATGGCGGTTCACGGACAAGTTGGCTGATCTACAGCAGCTGTGCATGGCGTCAGCTTCCTTCAGAAGGGGAATTGCACTGAGAGCATCGGAGTAGGCACTCCAGTCCACCTGGTTGCTGCATTCTACGTCATTCTGAGTCATTTTAAAATAACTTTCAGTGTTGTGATAAGTCGCATTAATTCACGATATTATTTTCACTTTAATATTCACTGCAGATTTTATTGTAACATGTTTTTGTAACCTCATTTGTTTCATTGTCTTCCGGAAATTTATTTCGTAAGCGCAATCATGTGATTCCCACTGTGATACTTAATCATACTTAGAGAGAGAGGGAGAAAGAATATAGGAAAGGTAGGGAGGTTAACTAGACTACGACCAGTTTGCTACCCTACCGTGATACTCAAATTCAAATTTCTTACTGATAACTTACAGAAGGGATTCTAAAATATTGAAAATTAAGTCCAGGCATTGGGATATGAATGGTGACGACTAGGATTCGATCCCAAGACATTCAATTCAGCAGTTTGGCAGCAATTCAGCAGTATGGCAGTTTGGTGCCAACCAGGCATCTTTGTTTGTGCACTGACGTAATGTGTGTCACATTCCTAATTTATTGCAATATTGATTTTATTTTAGCATGCATTTATTGTGAACAGCTCTGCATAGTTGATTTTTCGTCGCATTCATAATTTATTGCAATATTTCATTATTTTAATGCGTATTTACTGTGAGTTTGCTGCGAAGTTACAATGTTCCTTCTTTCACTCTGGAATGCTGCATAAATTTGTAATTGGCCCATAAAGCCCACCAAGGCACTGTGATACACTTTCGATATGTTACATCAGATGGCTGATTTAGGTGTAGAAAAGTTATCTAAGTAGCCCATGGTGTTCACAATGACTTGCAAAGTGCCTCTTAGTTTTGAATTACTGTCGTGACGAGTTCATTACTTAAAAGATTTCGCGGTATGACGCGGTATCGACCACCGCGCTTACGATGGTTGGTACCGCGTCATCCATCCCACGGACAAGCATTTTACACACTAATCCACAGCATGCCTACACGGCCTAGCGTTTGCACGACCATAATGACATTGATACATGCACTGTGCGCAGATATGCGACACGTGCGTTTGTTTACATTGGTCTGCCGCACACACTTTTCCGTGCTCGTCGCGGTAGCCTCGTTGGGGACAAAACGGAACCCAGCACATTCCAACCACTTTTAGCAACACGTTTCCAACACAATTCGCAACGCCCGGGCTGGCTGCCCCGCTAGCGAAACGTTGCGCACCGGCAGTCGCAGTAGGTAGCCACTCTAGTCACAGACAGTGGCGTCTGCTTCGGCGCCCTAAACATGGAGGCTTGGAGTAGTTCGCGTGAAGGGCGCTTGGGGCGCCATTTTACGTAAAGGGTCTATCAGTTCAGCCTACAGTCCGCCTCGGTTGAACAGTGGCTACGGTGCTCGGCTGCTGACCCGAAGGTCGCGGGTTCGATCCCGGCCGCGGCGGTCGCATTTCGATGGAGGCGAAATGGTAGAGGCCCGGGGTACTGTGCGATGTCTGAGCCCTCCACTACGGCTTCTCTCAAAGTCATATCGTGGTTTCGGGAAGTAAAACCCCAGATATTATTATCAGCCTACACTTAGAACAGTTCTGCTGTTAAAATACCGAGTTCTGGATGGCGAGGAGAAGCCACCGTTGCGCGGACGGAGCAGTTGTTTAACCTGTTCATGCGTATGTGTCCATCATTACGCCAGCGCCACGACAGTTTGAAAAGGCGCATATCGGCGCAGCAGCCCAGAAGTGCAGCACTGAACGGCGGAGCCTCTGTACCTCATAGGTGGTCCTTGTGAACCGATCTTGTCCGTGCTATTTCCTATATATAGTGTGCCCAGCACGAGGCCGAGAAAAAAGAAAACAGCGTAGTGTTTTAAGTCAGCAATGGCATGACGCCTCAGCCCAAAGAGAATCGATACTGACTTTTTGAAGGTTCATTGTCATTTAGTTAAGTGGGTCGGCAAGCTGTTGATTTCGCATGATATGTTATGACGTCGTATTCCTTAATCTATCACCAGGAACGTGTCAGGAAGGTACAGCACCTGGCACTGTACAGGGAGGCGGTAAGCAGATAAGGTGACTTGACGTTTGTTGAGCTCTTGCAGCAAAAGCGTTCGGTCGTCGAGGTTCTAAGCATCGCCGGTGATAGGGGGGATCCCAGGTTGATGAACATAGGGCGGCGTCGTCGTAGCTTCTACCGCTGACCTGAACCACTTCGCATGAAGCAATGATGGTGCGGCACTTCAAGCCAGCGCCACCAACGCGCGATGCATGGATTCGCACGAATCGGAAAGTGCGATGAGTCGTCTTGTTCCACAGAATAGGCTGTGATTCAGGGAAAGAGTTGCCGACAGTCAACGGCCCTCCTAACGGAAGAAAAATTGCAGTTCTTTAATTTACTATTGCGATATACTGTACTGAAAGTACAAGCTCTGACTTCTACTATTGTCACTTTTTCGCTTTTCTAACATCATTGTGTTGTAAGCAAGCATGTAGCACCCATTTTGACAATGTTATTCGCCTTGTGGCTTATTGGAAGCTTCAATAATAATTGGAGTGTGTGATAGTAACCACAACTTTGTGTTTTTACGTCACATAACTACGATATGATTATTACAGGCACAGCAGAGCAGGGCTCTAAAATTCTGAACACCTGGTGTTTTTCAACGTGCACCGGAGTCCAAGGACACGCACCCAAGAACTTAACCCCCCCCCTTAATTCCAGCAGCACCGGCTGAGATCCGACCCCTGAACGCTCGGGTCAGTAGTTATAAGCATAAACCCTACAGCACCGCGGCTCGTCCGTTGCAGACCGTCTCTTTAAATTATTTGTCAGTGACTACTACCAAAGCTGACCGTGCTATTATAGATACCCTATTGTGCTTATCTGCGAACGTTATCTGTGACAAAAAAATTTGGGGGTGTGATGTTCCAAAATTTATTACAACCAGACAAGTCACACATTTTCGTTTACTCTTTTAAAATAGCTGTTGTTTCCAGGTCCCGAACGAGTATTTATGAAACATCACGCGAGCTTTTACCCGGTCAGATAACTCTAGTGTAAGTTTGCGAGAAAGGCAAGAAAGTGTTGCTGTCGGAATAGTTAAATCTATGAAAACAACAAGAGTAGAAAACAGTCACATTGCGAAAACGATGGCTGTAAAGAACGGAATGATTAAGAAACTTTCATTTTCTTCATCTTAATGTTTTCGGCGTATTGTGCGACCATCAGAAGCAAGAAAATGGGGCAGTATTTTTATGGGCGTGCAAACCTTACGAACTTGTTTTGTCCGACAGTCGAACAACACATCTTTTCTTCGCTCTCGGTGCTTTACTTCCTAAAACTACGATATCAACATGAGAGACAGGGCAGTGGACACTCCAGAAATTTTCACCGCTCGAGGTTATTCAGAAAACAAAAACAGCGCGAAAGACGGAGGTCAAGAAAAAGGACGACACAAACAACAGCGCTGCCAATACGAATACGGCCAAGCATCTACTTTTGCTGGGGTTATTCAGAGTGCACATAAATCCAGACACATGATGCTCACGATTTTTACGTCTTGTCAAATGCGGCCGCATTGGCAGGGATTCGATTCCGCAACTTTCGGGTCAGCAGTCGAGCATCATAGCCGCTATGATGCTCGACGTTATCCGACAGGGTCGGATAACGAAGCTTCATTTGCCACATGAAGATGCACGTGAATTTTATGAGTTGTCGCTACACAAGATGCCTGCGCGTCACTAAAAATTACCAAAGAACCGTGTTATTGTGCCAGTATGTGCCCTGCGAATATCTGATTATACCATTTTGTGCATGAGTTCATGGATCTTCAAGGAAGTTTATTTTTGCCATTCTTATTGCTCCTGAATGTATATATTCATGTATCGGTTTTGCGAAGCTGCTACGTTATGATTGTGCTGTGCATCGAAGTGTTGCGAATACAACAGCGCGTGAAATCGCAACGTTTTGAGAACTCCTCTCGCATTCCATGTCCCGGCTCAATAAAACGAAAAGTCGACTTGAGACGAACAGTGTAGTGACTAAGGCATAAATGGAAAGACGCTCTTCCTTCTTCTATATCTATGACAGCACCAGCTACAGCGATGTAGAACTAATAATATGGACGCAGCCTGGCATGTGAGCTCGAGGCCTCTGATGCACGTCAGATGGCTTTTGTTAGGAGCATCATTATCAGTTCTCCTGAACACTTAATTTATGTGTTTAATATAATCTTTTTCAGATTTCAATCTTGTTCAGGGAATTCGTGCAGAATACATGCACTGCGTTCTGTCGGGGCTGACAAGGTAGATCACTGAGGTCTTGTTCAGTGCTATATACTAGCTGTTCAGAAAGGTTTTACGTAGTTATGTACACTTTCGATTTTTTTTATCCTGCATACGCATGTGATTTTAAAGGGGTGGTGCCATCAAATTTCCAGGCTTATAACAAGCCTGTTGTGGGTTTCCTCTGTATGCAAGACTCCACACGAAGGATCGGACACAACAAGCGTTTAGAATATATATTAATTCACTTCCAAAGTGTACCTAAATGCTCATTCTCGCGATCGATGCCCATCGCTAGCGCATCAAAACTGACGTAGCTCTGTAGGAAGGACAACGCAAGTAGTAGTGACGTCACACAAGATATGTTAGTTAGTTAGTTAGTTTGGTTTTTTATGGCGCAAAAGCAGCTGAGGCTATGCTGCGCCAGACACAAGACGTTAAGGAATGGACGCTGAAATGATGAACTTTTAAAGCTTATTCAACAAATTACATTCTTTCAGGAAGCTTAGCACGTCAGGCAGCGGTACTATAGGGTCATCTCCTAAAAACAAAGCAGGGTGTAAAGGTACGTGTTGTTTGTATAGTTTGCTGAAATGTTTTTGTCTCTGTGTTTCAATGCTGGGACATGTGATTAGGATATGCATAAGTGTTAACGGTTCTTGGCATTTTTCACACGTTGGTTCTTCTTCCTTTGCGAGCAAAAAGTTGTGTGGCAAGTGTGTGTGTCCAATGCGAAGTCGGCATAATATAACTTCGATAAACCGTTGTTGGTGACGGTCGGTCTTCCATTCACCGAGTATGGGTTTCACCATGTGGAGCTTGTTATTCGTGCATGTGTCCCACTGTTGTTGCCATTTCGCTAGTAGAGCTAGACGAATTGTTCTCTGGATGTCTTTAAGGGGAATTTTCACATTGTCTACTGTTTTGTGGGCTGCCAATGAAGCGTATTTATCTGCTCTTTCGTTTCCAGGTATCCCAACATGACTTGGGACCCAGCAGAAACGGATGGAAACTGCCTGGCTGTTTAAATATACCATGTTTAAAATGTCACCCACGAATGGCTCACATTCGGATTTTATATGTACTGCTTTTAGTGCGCTTAGTGAGTCGGTGTATATGATTGCTTTCTTGTATTTGGCAGCGATGATTTTCCGCACTGCTTCACTCAAAGCATAAGCTTCAGCTGAAAAAAATGGAGAAACTACGAGGTACTCTCACAGACACTGCACTTTCCGCTGTCGCGATCCCAATACCCACATGGTTTTCTGTTTTTGAGCCATCTGTGTAAAATTCTTCGTAATCCCTATATTCGTGCTGAAGTGTATGGAATTCTTGAATTATGTTAGTTAGTTAGTTAGTTAATTTGGTTTTTATGGCGCAAAAGCAGCTAAGGCTATGCTGCGCCAGACACAAGACGTTCAGGAATGGACACCGAAATGATGAACTTTTAAAGTTTATTTAACAAATTACATTCTTTCAGAAAGTTTAGCACGTCAGGCAGGGGTACTATAGGGTCATCTCCTAGAAACAAAGCAGGGTGTAAAGGTACGTGTTGTTTGTATAGTTTGCTGAAATGTTTTTGTCTCTGTGTTTCAATGGTGGGACATGTGATTAGGATGTGCATAAGTGTTAACGCTTCTTGGCATTTTTCACACGTTGGTTGTTCTTCCTTTGCGAGTAAGAAGTTGTGTGTCAAGTGTGTGTGTCCAATGCGAAGTCGGCATAATACAACTTCGATAAACCGTTGTTGGTGACGGCAGGTCTTCCATTCCCCGAGTATGGGCTTTACCAGGTGGAGCTTGTTATTCGTGCAGGTGTCCCACTGTTGTTGCCATTTTGCTAGTAGAGCCAGGCGAATTGTTCTCTGGATGTCTTTAAGGGGAATTTTCACATTGGCTACTGTTTTTTGGGCTGCCAATGAAGCATACTTATCTGCTTTTTCGTTTCCGGGTATCCCAACATGACTTGGGACCCAGCAGAAACGGATGGAAACTGCCTGGCTGTTTAAATATACCATGTTTAAAATGTCACCCACTAATGGCTCACATTCGGATTTTATATGTAGAGCTTTTAGTGTACTTAGTGAGTCGGTGTATATGATTGCTTTCTTGTATTTGCCAGCGATGATTTTCCGAACTGCTTCGCTCAAGGCATAAGCTTCAGCTGAAAAAATGGAAAAGCTACGAGGTACTCTCACAGAAACTGCACTTTCCGCTGTCGCGATCCCTATACCCACATGGTTTTCTGTTTTTGAGCCATCTGTGTAAAATTCTTCGTAATCCCTATATTCGTGCTGAAGTGTATAGAATTCTTGGATTATGTGTTCTGGTGGGGTGCTTTTTTTGTTGAAACGGCTTAGTGAAAACTCGCAAAGCTGTGACAGGTCGAACCATGGCGGCAGTCTTGGTGGTTTAATAGCGATATGCAGTGATCCTTCAGGGATGGTATAAAAGCGGCAGTATTCCTCGAAGCGTAGGACAAGTGGTTTGATTAGGTTCGGTTTGTTGAGGTAGTGTAAGCGTGAGTTACACTTTGTGGCAATTTCGTAGCAGATGTGTTCAGGTGACGACCTTATTCTTAAAACATATGACAAGGTTAGTAATGCTCTTCGATGACACAGAGGAGGCTCGTTGCATTCTACGTATAGACTTTGCACAGGCGACGTTCTGTAAGCACCACTGGAGAGACGGAGACCGAGGTTGTGTATAGGGTCAAGACGGCGAATGTATGAGTCTCGCGCTGAGTCGTAGACCACGCAACCGTAATCTAAAATGCTGCGTACAAGAGATCGGTAAATACGTATAAGGCAGAGTCGATCGGAACCCCAGTGCTTATGGGAGAGTACTTTGAGAATGTTGAGTGCTCTGTTTGCCTTAGTTTTCAGGGCGTTTATGTGTGCCAGAAAGTTCAGTTTTCGGTCGAATGTGATTCCTAGAAATTTGTATTCTTGTTTTACCGGCATTTCGATGTTGTTTAGTTTGAGAACAGGGTCAGGGGAACAATCCTCTTTTTTGTGTAAAGAGAACAGCGGTGGTTTTTTGGGTTGAAAAGCGGAAACCATTTTGGTCGGCCCATCTCGTAAGTTGATTTATTGTGATTTGGAGTTGCCTTTCACAGGATGATAGGCTGGAGGCACGACAGGCGATTTGAAGATCGTCAACGTAGATAGAGTGCATGACTGTAGGGGGTATAGCTCTGTTGATGGAGTTCATTTTGACAATGAAAAGAGTGGTGCTCAGAACGCAACCCTGTGGTACACCATTTTCTTGGACAAATATTCGTGATAATACCGTACCCAGACGTACTTGGAATGTTCTATTAGATAGGAAATTACATAGGCAGTTAAGCATTCTTCCGCGAATCCCCAAGTTTGCTAGATCTCTGAGAATCCCATATCTCCAGGTTGTGTCATATGCTTTCTCTAAGTCAAAGAAGACGGCGAGACAGAGCTGTTTGTGTAGAAATGCTTGTCGTATTTCTTGTTCCAGCCTAACGAGATGGTCAGTGGTGGAACAGCCCTTTTTGTATCCACACTGGTGTGAGTCGATCAGGCGCTCTGACTCAAGAGTGAAGGTGAGTCTTATATTTATGATGCTTTCGTATGTTTTTGCTAGGCAGCTTGTTAACGCAATGGGCCTGTAGCTACTTGGGGATGTTGGGGGTTTACCGGGTTTGAGGAAAGGTATAACTATTGCATTTTTCCAATCTTCAGGCATTACGCCAGAGTCCCATATTTTGTTAAAAAACTGGAGAAGTGCCTGCGCCGATGCTTGGGATAGGTGTGCCAACATTGCGTAGTGTATCTGGTCAGGCCCTGTTGCCGTTTTTTTACCGGCGGAAAGTACTCTGTTTAATTCGTGTAGTGTAAGCGGAAGGTTATAAGATTCATTTGAGGTACTGGTAGTAGGTAGTCTTTGTTTTTCTGCATTTTCTTTGTATTTCAGGAATGTGTTGGTGTAATTTGCTGAACATGACACCTCGTAAAAGTGTTCGCCTAATAGGTTGGCCTGGTCTTCTAGTGTTGTTTGTGTGTCTGGACTTGTAAGGAGTGGTATTGTGTAGGAGGAGTACTCTCCTTTAAACTTCTTTACCTGGTCCCACATATGTTTAGATGTGACTGAACTGTTTATTGATGATATGTATTTCTGCCATGAAACCTTTTCCGCCTGCCTTCGAATAAATCGGGCTCTGGCTTTTGCCTGTTTAAAGTTGATGAGGTTGGTGTAGGTGGGATATCTTCGCAGAATTCCCCAGGCCTTATTTTGTTGTTTTTTGGCGTCAGTACACTCGCTTGTCCACCAAGGGTTAAGTTTCTTACGTACGATTCCGGATGACTGTGGTATTGCCTTTTCTGCAGCTGAAATTAGAACTTTAACAAACTTTTCGTTCAGTTCCTCAACAGAAAGTTCTGATGAGAAAGCTTTATCGAGCTTAGCATTTTCTGTAAAAACTGGCCAGTTCGCGAACTGCAGTTTCCACCGGCGTGGCTTGCTAGTTAAAGTTGGGTAAGATGGTACGAGTTTTATGATGCCGGGTTGATGATCACTACCGTACGACGTGTTGAGAACCTCCCATTTAAGATCGCTAAAAAGACACGGTGAACATAGGGCAAGATCTAAACAACTAAAAGTGCGTGAGGTTGGTGAAAAGTAGGTAAAAGCACCGGAGTTCAGAAGGCAAATATCGTTTGACAAAACGAAATCTTCAACAACCTGGCCTCTTGCATCAGTATTTTCGCTACCCCAAAGCGTGGAGTGAGCATTAAAATCCCCAACTAAAATAAATGGTTTTGGTAACTGTTCCACTAGATTTTCTAGGTTTTTAGTGGTAAAAAGGGTGTGAGGTGGAATATATAGCGAGCAGATGGTGATGGTTTTGTATGATAGAATGGTGACGGCTATGGCCTCGAGAGATGTGTTAATTTGGACATCTCGTGTAGGAATGCTGCCTTGCACAACTATGGCTACTCCCCCCCGAAAGACGGTTGCAATGTTCGCGGTCCTTTCGGGCAACTGTAAAGCCCTTTAGGAAATTGTCATGTTTTGCACCAAGATTTGTCTCTTGGAGGCAAAAAGCCACTGGTGAGAACTGGTTGATGATGTTCTTTACGTCACCTAAATTATGAATTAAACCTCTACAGTTCCAATGTACGATAAAAGCCATGATGAAATAAAATTAAGCAAATGTACTTGTGGGGATTGTTCGGTTAAAACTAAGTATGATAGGTGACATTATTAAAAATTGAACTACAGACAAATGCGATAACCATTTCGGTTATCGCTTGCTTTTCATGGTGATTGGGACCTTTTCCTGTTTGGCGCGCTCCAGGGAGCGCTTGTCTTTCGGTGTCGATGACACCGAGGTCTTTGGATCGACCTCCATCGCCCTGCCAGAGGCGCTGGAAGATCGAGAGCTCGGCACTGAGACGCGGGTCTCAGGCCTTGGTACTCGATTGATTTTAGGGCCCAGCGAGACCGGAGTCTCCAGGCCCTTTGAGGTGGATGGGGCAGCAGACGCTGCTTCCATCAAGGGGGCGGAAGAAGTCACAACCGGACCACTTTGTGCGGACCCGGAGGACATTTCAGGCCTTTGTGACGCTGCCCCCGACTGCGTCACATCGGCGTAACTTCTCTGGAAAAGGTGAGATAACCGTTTCCGCGCTTCGTAAAACGAGATCTTTTCACTGATGGTTAGAGCGATGATTTCTTTTTCATTTTTCCAGAATGGGCATGACCGGGAATACGCTGGGTGATCTCCCTTACAGTTGACGCAAAGTGGCGATGAAGTGCAATTTTCGGAAGTGTGGTCGTTGGCGCTGCATTTGGCGCATGTTTCCTTTCCTCTGCATGTGTGGGATGCGTGACCGAATCTTTGGCATTTAAAACAGCGTCTGGGGTTTGGGATGTACGGTCTGACATTGATTTTCACATACCCAGCCAAAAGAGAGGTGGGCATTTCACTTGTACCAAAGGTAAGTATGACATGTTTGGTGGGAATTTCTTGGTCGTTGCGGCGGATGACTATTCTCTGAACTTTTATCACTCCTTGGTCTTGAAAACCCTCAAGGAGCTCTTCGTCACTTAGGCTCAAGAAGTCGTCTTCGGATATTACTCCCCCTGCTGGTATTCAGGGACCTGTGGACAGAGATTGTAACTGTAGTTTCACCAATACTGGCTAGTTCGAGTAGCTTCGGCACTTGTTCTTTTTCAGTTAGTTCGAGCAGGATGTCACCGCTCGACATTTTTTGAGGCTTTGTACGTCGGTCCGATCTTTTCCTTGATGCATTTGGCGACCAGAAATGGGGACAGCTTTCTTGCGGGTGTGTTCGCACTGTGGATGACATGGTACTTTGGGAATCCTACTATAGTCTGTGTGGAGAAATGGAAAGTTTCTTCGGTGCGGCCTCTTTGCGAGACCGATCAATGATGGCGGATGCTTGAGAAGCCATAAAAAAATTAGTGTGTTCGGCAACAGCGCCGACCGCCCACCACGGAGCCCAACAAGGGGACGCGGCTGGACTTGTGAGCAAGCCTGCACGACGCCAGCCGTACGCTGTCGCTATAACCAAATATATATACCCAAGACTGGATATGATACACATGGTTAACCCTCGCCGCCAGGAAAACTAGGAAGTAAACGGAAGAGAGAAGAGGACAGGAAAGATAAAAAGTGAGAGAGAAAGACGAAGATGAGGGGAGAGAGAGAGACAGGAAAAGGCGACTGCCGATTTCCCCTGGGTGGGTCAGCCCAGGGGTGCCGTCTACGTGAAGCCGGGGCCAAAGGGGTGTGTTGCCTCTGCCGGGGGGCCTTAAAGGTCCAATCACCCGGCGTCGGCTCAACCCCCCAGGATCCCCCTTTTTCCCCGGACACGGCTCAGCCACGCACGGCGAAGCGTGGGAGGGGGGCTTGAGCCCCCCCGTTAGCTCGGGTCCGTGGTGTCGCCACACACCAAACGCCTGCTTGCGCAGACGCCCCTGCGGGGGAAACCGAAAGTTGTCCGCATAAATAAGGCGATATTAAATTATTTAGCGAGAATACGTGAATTTTGGTGCGTCTATCATGCTTCCTAGAGCTATAAAAAAACGCTTGCAGCGAAGAACGCGCAAGCCACAAATTTGGTGGCACCACCCCTTTAAGCAAGAAATAAATTAAAGTAAACAACCATAGAAGTCCCACCTGTGAAGTAAAGGTTTGTTACGAAACAAGCTCAATTGGTAATCTAGTCATAGCAGAATGTTGCTGGTTTAATTAAAGCTGTGATAAAGATGTAATAGAAAGCAGTTATATGATAAAAAAACAAGACAGCAACAATGTTTAGCAGTACATCAAGACATGGAAGAAACCAATGATCAAGACAAGGGGAAACTGAATAATATATTTTATTTATGAAAAGAAAAATGTTTATTAGTAAACCAGTCTGCTTTAGTGGTATCCGCAAGGAATAATATGTGGAATGTAATAATGAACATGATGATCAGCAGCTCCTACAATAATATATGTGTTCGTTTTAGCACTGAAGTAACTGTATTGTACTGAATGTACCTAAAG
>JALIZH010032163.1:0-16190 GCA_030522465.1 Rhipicephalus appendiculatus
GCGTCAACCTTTTTCAAGAAAAGCGCGTAAGAATGATCACCTTTTAGGCTCGATTTCAGGTAACCGAAACGCTCAAAGGCAAATATTGAGAAAGCACTTTATTGCTGAAAAATAATTCAATTTCACGATACTGGCCCTACATCTGAACACGCAGTGCATTGTTATTTTAAGTACCGTGGAATTTCGTGCTCTGTACGTGCATTATTGGAGGGTCTTGCACGTTTTCCCAGTATATAAGATGGCCAACGCCCTTTTTTGTGCCAAAGTAGTCCATGCAACTGTCCTCTGGCTTTCCAGTCCCATTTGGATCCTTAAACCGGAGGTCATACCACGAGGTATTACCTAATAACAGTGAATGTGTTCAAGCAGAACAATAAAAAATAAGCGATACAGCAAAAGAAATACACAGATCACTACCCTAACTGATTTTCTGTGTGAATAGTAAATTTTCAAAGGCTCCCCATAGCAGGAGTGCTCTTTCTTGGGCTAGGGGGAAAAGGATACTAATTTTCGAACGTGCTTAACGGCAGCATGCATCGAGTAGTGGAAGTTGGCATGTACTAATCTGGGCAGAACGTATCAATAAGCTTCAATATTAGATCACTTCCGTTTGCGCTTTCTGTATGCCTCACTGTATCTTTGTCTTCATCAATCACGTACAAAAACTGGATTTGTCACGATGCGAGTAAAATTGGCAGCAGGAAATCTCGGAGTACGGACGTAATAGAAGAATTCTTCCAAGTGTAACTGCGCAGGCAACGCAACTGTTTCAAGCTTTAGATATAAATAACAGTGATAGCGCATGGGTGAGTCAACCATTGATTAACTGCATAAAGAATAAATCAAATTCATTAACGTAGCTTTCTGGGCGAGTTGGGTTCATAGTAATCGGAAGATGAAACCAGCGAAAAAAGCGACACGGAAGACAGCGAAGAACAACCAGACAGGACAAGCGCTGGACTTTTGTAAGTCCAGCGCTTGTCCTGTCTGGTTGTTCTTCTTCGCTGTCTTCGTGTGGTTTTTTCGCTGGTTTCATCTTCCGAATACATCAAATGCATGAGCACTTATCTCTCATGTAGACCCCCCACGCGTGCTGGGCATGCTCACCTTTTCATGCCGGCTTTCTTTTCTGCCACTGCGCGCCTTTTGAGTTGTTAGGCGATGTTTGTGGTGTCTTGAATTCTCTCCCGTTTCCATGTTTGCACGCCCAGTCTTTTAACAATATTGCATACCAACCAGCTCAGCTCTCTGTTATTCTAAAATGCAAAGATTCTCAACCTGACAGATCTGAGCCAACACAACAGGTACGGAAATAAATCCTACTGTCTTGCGAGACAAGCCAGCAAATGATGATGATTGACACCGTAGTGGGGGACTCAAGAATGAGTTTGAGCACCTGCGGCTTCTTCAGCGTGCGCGTATGCGAGTGCCTTTTCACTTCGCCACCATCTAAATGCGATAGCTGTGGCTGAAAGCCAAAAACATTCCCTGGAGCTGAAGAGCGCGATAACTTAGCCGCCCAGCTCTCGCGGCAAGTTCTATTTAACGCGTACATCTCCTAAAGCACTTTTGCCAACACGATCACTATTTACGATTGCTTAAAAGGTAGCTGTCTTACACAATACAGCAGTGTTACCTATGGCATGTCACAACGTTTCATAAGTTAAATAACGGAAGGGTATGCTGCTTAGCTTTGTATATAATTAAGAAGCAACCTGTACTTACCAGTAAAATAACGAACTGAAAGGACTCCACACATGTAGTCGTGGCTCGCAAACTCCAAATTCTCGGCGAACTCCTTCTGCGAATCTGAATTATCCAAATATTGCGTTATGTTGTGAGTTTACACTCAACGATAGCTTATTTGTTTCTCACAATACAAAATTTAGAAAGCTTACGCACTGAAGATCCCAAAACAGTTCCCCCTAGATTAACACAGCTGCAAAAACATCCAGCCTCAATGCTACCCTCTGAATGTACGGCGAAGCTGTTCGACAAGGACCACCACCACAATTGACGTTGGAGAAGCACCACAGATGCAACCAAAGTGGGCTCTCACAAAATTTTTGATTTTTTTGTGAATGCCGCAACGCACAATAAAGGTATACGCCACCTCGGTACGCGGGTATGTTCCGACAGGGTAGCCGGGAGCTCAGTATTATTAGAGGCGAAGCACCTTAGGGTCGCACAATGTCGTCGAGGCTCGCCGTAGTCCCTAGTCGAAGTGCACGTGCGAAAAATCTGTGCGCAATACCGTCTACAGAGCGTACATAGCGCGCATATGGTTTAAAAAAAAAACAAAATAAAAGCCCACAACATCGTAACAACACCGACATTTAACCACACATCAATCAAATCATATGACAGAACAAAAGGTTAACAAAAAAAAAAAGGCTGTTAACCAGAAGAAAATAGAAGGCCATGGTTCACGATCTGATACACACTGCTTCGCCCCTATCATCAGCATTCACTTAGTAGATCTGCACCTATATTTATTTATTTATGTATTAAATGCGAAGCATTTTTTTTCGTACTGTAATCGCTTTTACGTTTCTATCTATCTATCTATCTATCTATCTATCTATCTATCTATCTATCTATCTATCTATCTATCTATCTATCTAGTCACCTACGTCTGGGTGCTCTCGTGATCGCCTCCTCAACTTGGGGTAGACCAAAATTTGTATGGGGGGGTAAGAGGTATTGACGATTATGTCTCGCTGGTCATGACATGAATAACGCGAAAATCCTGTCGCGTATGTTGTCAAGCGCTTTCCTGCAGACACGTGTGGCACATACCCTTATACCACGGGCCGCGGTATGCGGGTATGCGCCACAGGTGTTGGACAATTTATATCTACCCAGGAACGGGGAGGACAGACATTCGTAATTTAAATGTGAGAGCGTTAAGAAAGACTGACGTCGGCAGCGTTGACCCGACGAATGCAACTAATAAATATCAGGGTCCCAGCAGGAATCGAGAACTCAAGCAGTCAGCGTGGCAATCCAGTGTTCTACCACAGAGCCACGCCAGGTCTCGAAACTGCTTTGGAAAAAGAACCTAGGCAGGCGTAATATTGGTGAAACGTCAGTTGTGGTTGCAGTGCTGGCTATCTAAATTTATAAACATTACATATGTACTCATATGAGGCAGGCGTCATGTCGGGTTAACGTCAATTGTATACTTAAGCGCTATCCACTGTAGTTGGTCCTCGAAGCATTATCCAGGACTACCATCCTACCAAGCACAAGTGCTACAGATCAGTTTTCCGCTTCTGGTGTTGGTAATACCCATGTTTCTGTTGGCATGTGCGCGTACGTCTTGCGTGTCCTCAATGGCCGGTTTGTCCCGTTAAGTCAGCGCAAGTTTAACTGCTTGTACGTAACAAAAGTGAGGCTCTTGGCCATGCGAATTCGCGTCGTTACGTGTATATGTAACACTGTAGGTTATCAATTATGAGATGAGCTTTAGTTGTGCCTAAGAAGTCCTTTTTATTTTATTGTACGGTCGCGGTCCCACAAAAGCGAAATGTTTCTATCGTGTATGACACTTCGGTGCTTAAACTGTCCCCTATAAAAGCAGATAATAGAATAACTTGGAAGTGAGAAAACGGAGTTGCCATACGCGATTTTAACTTGGGGAGCAGCTTATGGAGAAACACCAATGTGCTTAGATTTAGGTTCGATTTGATGAACCGAGATGTTCAAAATTAATCAAGACTGCAAGCCTTACATTGAGGTCGTACAATTTTCTGCAAAAGCTCATATTTTTTTTACCTTGAGCGTTTGCATGGCATTCTTATAGCTTGACGGATGGCAGCGGACTTTATTCATCTAAAAAAAGGAAAAAGAAAGCACTTGCCCCATAAAATAACCGGACCTTTATAGCATCACTGTCACGCACGTATTCATTCGATGAAACCTCTGCGCTGAAGCGTTACCTTTATATGTGGCGTTTTCTTTTTTTCTTTTTTCAGAAGGAGCCAACTACACTTCTACTGAAACTGAGAAAAAATGCATTTTTTGCTGCTGACAATATGGTCGGTGCTGATCCAACAATATTTTGCCAGTGTGTTCTTGTCCCCTAAGTACCTCGAATCTATATTGCGCTTAAAATCTATATAGCTCACTATTGTCGGTATTCAAGAGTAAACGTTGTCTTTGGCTCTCTGCACTTGTATTTGTATTGGGTTCGAACTAGCTCGTAAAATAAGACAAACGATTCAAATGTACGGTATAGCAATATTTTGCGGTTATATTAACATGATTCTTGTGCTTCCTTCGGTGCCGTCCTTCGTCGCCCATGCGTAATGGCGACGACTATAGATTTTAAGAGCGAGTGGCCCTTCTTGGCAAAAGGCGCACGATTCTGGACTGCCGGCAACGTTTTCTTGTTCTTGAAATCTATTAAAAGCCTTGAAAAGCGCTCCAGCTCTTCTTTTTCGACCGAGCTCGTTTTATGCCATGCCGTTTCGGATCACTTCTTCTTCAAGGAATACATCGGTGCCTAAAATTTTCATTTCATATGTCTTTTATTTCAAGTATGCCGTCTTGGATCGATGTAAGGACATAATACTGTAGTGCTAAACTAGAAAAGAAACACTATGAGGCATAAAGAAGTAGGAAAGTCGGCCTCTCACTCTTTATACTGGAGTTCACCCTACAACATCATTTCCTTCAGTAAGTGCCAACTTGCCCTAAAAAAACTGTGGAACGTAAACACGATAGCAAAGCAACTAGGTCACAAATGAAACAGATTGGATGAGACCAAGGTAGTTGTTTTGGGCAGGATTGTTGACGCAGCGCTGGTTTAATAAACGTTGGCTCAGTTTGATTGAAACGGATGCAGGATTTGGCTCATTTTTTTATTAGAAACTGCCTTTTCGAGTTCACGTTACAGTCAGGAATTGCCCCATTTTGTTTCGAACTGCTTTAGAAGTTGGAGATACTTAAGCGCACTTTCCACTTCCGTGAAATTTAGTTGAGTTCTCGTTTCTCTATTTTGCTCTTTTTGAAAAAAGAAACAAAAGTTAAGCTTTATGGTTTTATTAAAATTCAGCACCGGGAAGAACATGAAAACCACCTTTGCAGATAACTTATACATCCAGGGGGGACACGCAATGAGACAATAATTATCGCTTTCAGGTGCCCAATTAACTCAGATTCAATAATTAACTTTTTAGTGATTGCAGCAAGAAAGCATGTTTGTATTGAAAAGTTTGAGGCAGTCGCATTTATACACAGTTCCACTTGGAAGAATTCTAGCATGTCTGTGCTCCGAGATATCCCGCTGCGAAGTTTAATTCTGGTTTACCTGATTACGCATGCATGACAGCCAGCGGTGGCGCAAACTCCTCCCCAGTGGGCCGTGGCAGTTGCGTGCGTCGTTTAGTTTGATAACGGGTCGAAGGCACAGGCAAAGATGATAACGGTTACCCTTTTGCTACTGGCTGGCGATAGCAAGCAATGACTGTTCGTCACATCGGGGAGGAACATTGCGCTGATCCAGAGCACCCTGCATGCGTAATCAATTAAACTTTGCAGCGGGATATCTCGGAGCACAGACATGCTAGAAAAAATTCTTCCAAATGGAGCTGTGTATAAACGCGACTCCCTTCAACTTTTCAATATAAACATGCTTGCTTGCTGCAGTCACTATAATGTTAATTATTGAATCTGAGTTAATTGAGATCCTGACAGTGATAATTACATTCTCACTTTGTGTCCCCCTGGATATATATGTTATCTGTAAAAGTGGTTTTCATGTTCTTCCCAGTGCCGAATTTTAAGAAAAGCATAAAGCTTGACTTTGAACACCCGGTATATTATTACCAGAGCAAGAACAAGTGCGTACGTGTTAAACGTCATGGTAGCGCTAAAGCACTGTCACTAGCGTAGCTTCCCCTACTAAACTTTTCAACTGTCCTACATTTCATCGATAACTGAATAAGAATAAATAGGGATTGTTATTCGTGCGAACAGTGCTATCGCACAGGAATACGGGCTATCTTTTTTTTTTCTTTTTTCGTACCCGGATGAGCAAGAAGCAAATACCTAAGTAGTTCAGTGGTACTGCAGCAGTGCGTAGCAGGTGGAACGCAAGCTAAACAAGCACAAATAAAACAACCAAGAGCGCGCACAAACTGCCGCCCAGTGAAAGCATACCTTTCATTGGTAGATTATGCGTCTCTCACTAGTAGTAGTAACGTTGGATGGGCTTCGTGCATCTGACCGCGCCAATGAAGCTGCACGATCAGCTCATGAAAAAGACCTGCAGATGCCCATACCGCTTCCTAGAACGGACGCGGCGCGACAACTGCAATCGCTTGCTCGTCGCGTCACACTTCTGCAATAGAATACGCAGAGTTTCTCCAACTCGCGCTTATATTCTATCGACCCTAATTTACGGCTTCGCTTGCCATCCGGACTGTTCCGTCGAGATGAAACTTTGTTGTGTCGCATGTGGCTGGGTATGGCATTTACCAATGGATACTCCCATCTCATAGGAATGGCCAACAGTGCGGCATGCAACTCATGCGGCTGTGAGGAGACCATTGAACAAATTTTGTGCCACTGCCCTTCCTACCATACACATCGACGTGTTCTAGGAGCCAAACTCGATCGTCTTGATACAAAAGCGCTGTCCGAAAAGAAGATTCTGGGACCTTGGCCCACGGTTTCGGGCATGCATAAGGCCACGAAAGGCCTATTGAGCTACCTCAAGGCGACTGGACTTCGCGATACCAGCGCGTATTTACGTTGTGTGTGTTCTCACGAACTGTTAATTTCCTCTTCTTTTTTTCTTCTTTCTTCTCTATCTTATCTATTATTCCCCCTTTCCCCCACCCCACGTGTAGGGTAGCCAACCGAGGTTAGCTTGGTTAACCTCCCTGCCTTTCTCCTTCGTTTCTCTCTCTCTCTATCTCTCTCTATTCGGCAACAAAGAGCGTAGATATTACCATCAAGCTGCAGTCGACGCATTTGATTTGCCGATAATCGGTTCACACCGCTCATAACGAAGCGCCGCAGCATGCATTTGTATACGCGGCGCCGACCGCCGACTCACACTACCGCGGTGACGATGCTGCCACGTATAGCTCGATCTCGCGGCGAATAAATCTTTAGGCGTGACGTCTTCAACCGACTGTTCATGAAATGTTCATGTTGATACAGTGGTCGCTAAGCCCACCAAGTCATTAAACTTTATACTTGGAAACCTGAGGCATGTGTCGGCTTGTCTAAAATCAACGGTGTATATAACATACATTCGCTTTATATTTGAATACGTTTGTACCGCGTAGGACCCTTGGCAAAGAACTCTAAGTGACAAGCTTGAAATAATACAGAATAAAGCAGGCAAGGTTTGTCCTAACCCTAGTACTCAAGGAATTATAGTTGTACTAAAATGAAAAATGAAAATGAATTCGACGAAAACTGCGGTTAACACTCTTCTATCAAGTATTTCTTGGCAGAGTGGCGTTCAAAAAGAAATGTACCTATACAGTCCTTATTGTCTATCTTCCCGAAGGATCATCGTTTTAATACGTCAGAATACCGCACCAGATCTAGTCTGTATGCCCATACAATCTTTGTTCGTTCCACCAGCGAATGGAATCGCTTATGAAGACAACAAGTATGCTGTACCCATGAAGATGTGCTGTTCTCGACATTGTAACTCCCCAGCCGCAGCGCCTTCGCACGAAACAAGGTAATGATTGAACAAAGAATAAAACATTGAGTCACGTGACTAAAAACACGCAACATGACGCAACATCTCGTCAGGTGACACGTTCCCGCTAAAACCATGTAAGAGCTAGCCACATGACACGTTCCCGCCAAAAAAAAATAACGTAACCGCTAGTCACAGGACTAAATTACGTAACATCAAGTACCGGGACTGAAATCATGTAACGTATAATTTAGTCAAGTGACTAAAAATCACGTAGCATCAAGCAGCAACTAGTCACGTCACTAAAATCACTCAACATCGCGTACCGGATAGTCACATGGCATGTTCTGGCCATAGACCACGTAACAACTAGTCACGTGGGTAAGTCATGTCGCATCATGTAATAGCTAGTGACGTGAGATGTTCCCTCCAAAACCGTGCAACAGCAGGTCACGTGACAAGTTCCCTCAAAAAACACGTAACAGCTAGTCTGGTAACTAAACTCACATCAAGTAAAAGCCAGTCACGGGCATGACATGAGCCAGTCACAAATCACATAACTTCACGTAACAGTTAGTCACTTGACTAAAACACGAAACATCACATAACAACGAATCACGGGAATAAAATCAGGTAACACCACGTAACTAGTCACGTGAAAAGTTCCCGGAAACACCACGTGACACTTGCACAGTGTGGGGAACCGACCGAAACCGGAAAATAATAGGGAAGTCTAGCCATACCTAGTACTACTAGTAAAAAAAAAAGTCACAGTTTCACCGCAAGGGTGAAGCAATGAATGCGATAGCAACATATTGTAATGTTATACGAAGTGAGGCTAGCAGCTAACTCTTTTGGATCGGATTTCACACAACTCTAGAAAACGCTGGCTTAAGAGAATACGGCCGCTCCAGGGACACTCTGCTCACCACATTCTCTTCGCGTTGAGCGCGCACCTACACGTGGAAGGGTACACCGGCTGCCCGCTGTCGGCTGCCGAGATAGGGAGGCAACGCGCGCGCCCGCGACGACCGCGGTCGTAAAATCGATGATCGCTCGAGGGACCCCGCCCCCCCCCCCCCCCCCCTCGCGTCTTTTCACGCTCGCGAACGACGGCCGGCGCCGGTTGAACAGTTGGGGGGGATCTTATCGCATGCGCCTCGGAGCGACGGAGATGGGCCGGCTCGTTTGATCACCGATTCAGCCGCGTTCGCCGCTCCCGCTCGCCCGCTTTTACCCGCTGGTAGAACGTACGAGGCGCAGGGGGTTCTCATCAATTTGGACTTCATATGCGACATGACGGCGGCGGCGACGGCAACGGCGGCGGCAAAAACCCGTCGAGACTGTCCATATAATTGCTATCGCAATAAAAAATTTGCCCCGCTAGCAAAAGCTTCGCGTTGCTAGCAAAACTTAGCTTGATCGAACACTAGCTTCGTTGTTGGTTCCAGCCTTGCGCCACTAGTGCAAGCTTAGAATTTTTTTATTTGATGTATTAGCCTTGAAGGCCACGTTAGAAGAGCCACGTGGCTAGAAGCCGGCGTGAGGTAAACGAATAACAGAAACCACCCTTGCGCTTCCTAGCTTCAGAAGCGCGAGTTGCGCGGTCACTTTGTCTCTGTGACATTCGCGTAACGAAACAAATTGAAAAAAAGCCGCTTTCGCGCAAGTGAGTGAGTTAAAATTTAATTGAAGTTGTCCGGATAGATTGGGCGCGAGAGGCGAAAAGCTCCCCGGCCTAGTTGACGGACTCGATACCTTACACACGAGTTACTGCTTAAGCATGCCAGACAGCCCGAGATGACGGGAAAAAAAATTAAAGCGGCGTTTGTGTGCAATAACGTGCATGGTCCACGAGGTCCGCGAGCAGCTAGTTCATGATTTTGATGTCACAACTTGTCATTTAAGTTCGCGTGGTCACGTCGCGCAATACTAATTTCGGTATATATCAAGCAAGCGAAACGGCTGCGAGCGCACCATGAGCGTGGCATGGAAGTCATGTTCGTCATACAAAAATGTCACACCACATCAATTTTGGTATCATCGTCGGCCTGACTAAGCCCATTGCAGGGAAAGCCATCTCTCATGTTCCGCCAATCAACACGGTCCTGTGCTTGTTGCTGCCACATTGTGTCCATCTTGAACGAAAATTAGTGCGACAAAAACGAGAACGAGCACACCAACTCGCCCAATCGACAGTTCTGATACAATACATTGCATCCGCAAACTTCTTAATCTCATCTGTCCACATAATTTTCTGTCTCCCCCCTCACGCATTTGCCTTCTCTTAGAATCCAGTCAGTTACCCTTAGTGACCAGGGGTCACTAAGGGTAACTGACTGGATTGCCTACGCGCTACGTGTCCGGAACATGTCCATTTCTTCTTCTTGATTTCACCTATGATATTCTTAACCCCCGTTTGTTCCCTGACACACTCTGCCCTCTTCCTGCCTCTTAAGGAACCTATCACTTCCTTTCCATCGCTCGCTGCGTCGTCCTCAATTTAAGTTGAACCCTCTTTGTAAGTCTCCAGGTTTCTGCTCCATAGGTAAGTACCGGTAAGATGCGGCTGTTAGACAGCTTCCTCTTAAAGGATAGTGGTAGACTACCATTCATGATTTGAGAATGGTTGCTGAATGTGCTCCATCCCATCCTTATTCTTCTAGTTATTTCACCATCATGGTTCGGCTCCACGGTTACTACCTGTCCTAAGTAGACATTCCTTTACAACTTCCAGCGCCTCGCCACCTATCGCAAAGCGCTGTTCCCTGCCGAGACTGTTGCACATTACTTTAGTTTCCAAGAAACTGATCTACAAGAAACAACCCGCCGCCTCTGGGTCGTTTCTTGTAGAGCAGTAGTTCCGATTGCGGTGGAGAACACTTGAGCCCGGTGAGACGGAAGCTACGCTCGGTCAAATAGATGGCGCTCTGCATGGCTTCCTCAATTTGGCCATCGCTCCCGCCGACGCACCAGATGGTGATATTGAATGGCCAATCACCTATTAATTTGCAAGATGAGTTCAAGATATTCGGTCAAACGCAATTTTTGTGTAGGACCATACAATCTACACAAAAATGGCGTTTGCCCGAATATATTCAACTCATCTTGCAGATGAATAGGTGGTTGGCCAAACGGTGGCCAGTTTATGAGCAGGTGCTCTGTAGAAGCACCAGTGGTGTCACAGTAGGTGCAGTGGCAACAGTGTCTTATAACCTAATAGCTGCTACTTTTTTTAGCGTCACTAAGCACCTAACTGTTTCCGGTAAATAAAAAAGGTCAGGTTTTTCTAGCGACTACATCCTGATTTCTCATATGACTGTGCTTTCATTGACTGCGATGTAAGGAAGAAATAGCGGTTATAATTAAACTTGTGTAAACTAACAACTTACGTCGATCGCCAACATCCATTAAGCTTTGGTTTCCTTTCATGAAGGTTCCTTCCAGGAGTTCTGTTGTTAGCTTAGGCCTTGGGAAGAAATTACTCACATTAAATACAGTTTTTTTTTTTTTGATGAAGTAGTCCTTACGTCTTCATGTACTGATAAGTTCTGTTGAAGTACACAGATGTCTCGGTTACAATTTCCACTTTATCCACTTTGCATTGATAGTATACATCTGGATCAGTAGTATTATACGTCCATATTGGTAGTGATGGGCTCATGAACTGAAAAATGATTCAAAACAGGTAACAGCATCTTCGAATTTGTGCTCACTAAGTTCAAAAACTTTTCTTATCTCGTGTTTGCCAATCTCAATTTTACAATGCCGAAAACACCTGTTTTAGCGCGATAAGACGCTCGCTAAGCGAAAAAAAACACGCAAAAAAAAGATACACCGCACGAGGCTTCCTTCTACTTCCCGCACTTGATCATAATGACGTCATAGATCTTGCCGGCGTTACCTGGGGCCTGTGTAATCGTTCGTCGCTAAAAAAGGATTTCCATCATGCTCTAAGGAACCCGAATTCTTAAGATAAAAGTTTCAGGAAATTTCATTGAACCAACGCAGTCAAACTACGGGAAAAAAGTCATAGATTCGCCAAAAGGGCGAAGCAATGAATGCGATAGCAAGAAATAGGAATGTCGCACTAAGAACGAGAAGCAACTGGATACTTGCAGCGTCCCGCTGAAGCACAAAGAAGTAGTCTCGAAAAGAACGCGCAGGTATACATAGGACAGGCTGAACTAACAAATATATCACAGTTGTTACGCCTTTGTGTTTGAGCAACGCGCTGCAAGTATCGACAACGCAGAGCCCGAAGCTCTTAGATATTTCATTTTCTTTTAAAGTGTAGCGCGTAGAGTAGTACGCGCTGCATCGCTTGCCAATGGGGTGGCCAGTCACGCAAGGTGTGCGCGGTGTAAGTTTGTTTTTTTTCTTCCACATCACGAGTACCCGGTACAGAAAGGGGCCCCTTTTCGTGCGCGTCTCAAGGGCAGTTTTCAAATTGCAAGAAAATATTGGAGTGTTCCCTGATACAAAACACGTTCAAGCTATTCCGAGATCTGCGTACCGCCAGCGGTAAATGATGTGTATGAATAGCTTGCCATTATGACTGCCGGCACATGCATGGCGCGTGGCTGAGTGGTCTAACGCAGTGCGCTGCGGAGCGAGGGGTCGCTGCTTCGAAGCCGCGGTCGGCTGCCTCGGAATTTTTTCTACTGATTGATCTTTCTTTGTGGATTTTTATATATATACATACATATACATATCCGGGACATGACGGCGACGGCAAAAATCAGCCAAGACTGTCCATACGAAAAATAATTTAATATTCGGAAGCTCAGATTGACGTTTACTTGTTGAAATTTCGGTGCGAAATTCAAATATGAAGCCCTGACCTTGATTTGTTCTCTTAATATCAACCTGGCATGGCGAAAATTGGGGACGATACAGTGATGAGATAATTGATTTCTCTAAATTTCTTTAATGTTTAACCTTTCTTTCCCTTCAAAAGTTTTGCCCTTCTATTCAAAACAAACAGTTTGTACTCGCGGGTGACGACAAGCGTGTATTTATTATCAACAGTTCATGAATACGGTGGCAGCCACCAAGAGAGAGAGAGAAGAAACTTTGATTGCGAGCAAGCGCACTGTGGGCCCAAGGTGGGCGGGCGGCCTTCTCATTCCAGGTAGCCACCAAGAATATTAAATTTCGTTCGACCAAAAGCTTATTTGTAGTTATATAATGTGTACGTACGCACGTGCAAGTGAGTAGTGAGTGAGCGAGCTCGCCAGTCTAGCTCAGCTTGCATTTACTTTGCTTGATTGATGAGCGAATATTTAATCATGTGCTACTCCTGCATCACTTTCCTCTGCTGTTCTCCTCCACGTGTATTAACAAACACAGGGCACGATGTCGGTGCACCCCAGCAGGCCACTGTTTTAGCGTGTTTGTTGCTTGCAATGGCCGCATGAACATAAGTTAGCGTGGACGTGTAAAAAAGTAAAGACTTCATTATAGGGTCATTCCAAGTGAAACGCCCTAGCCCTTAATTCGACCACCTGTGATTATATTGAAAAAAAAATTGAGCTGAAAGGTAACTGTATGAGAGTGAGTTTATTGAAGTATTTTCGTTCAAGGAAATATGGTGGTCACGTACCACCCTTTGAATCATCCGGCGAAGAGAAAAAGTTATGTGGGAATAAATTAAGCGTATTTAACCTTGACACTGGGTAAAACGGCACATTGTGTTTTGAAGCATTGCATTTTCATTGTTCTTTCACGGGACGTCACGTGTAAAACCATATATGAATATCCCGGCCTATATAGGCCTACCAAAGAAGCCAGAAAACACGCATATTCAGCCAATTTTTGTAAAAACGGCGGTTATGTTTCATTCGCAAAATTTTTTTAGCTCTTTTACCAGTTGACATAGTATCTGCTAAAAATATTTTCATCTGTCTAAACAAACGTTTATTCAGAAAAATGCTTGCAAAGTTGACAAAAAATGTCTTTTCTGGAATATTCACTTGTAAATGGCGAATCAAGGCCATCGCGATCAAAATATATGAGAGAGTTCATTATCCATGTCCGTGGTTTTTGCGCTACATTTATGGTGTCGTATTACCAACTCGCCCAGCAAGACGCCCTTCTAGAGTTCATTATATGCTCCAACGTCTTCTCTTGTCATGTGGAAGGCTGCAAACTTGCTGCTGCTGCCAGATGTTTAAGTGGGCCGCCGACACAGTTGCATGCGCTTGTGCCATGTGAAGTGGCAATGAAGTTCCACTCTGCTGTTAGATTATGGTCCTCGTCGTGGTAGTAAATGTTCAGGAAGTTCTTTTTGTTTTAATTTTGTTCTCACTTAGGAACCCGGCTTGTCGTCCATCCACCATCTCGTGTCGCACGGTGACGTAGCAGTCAATAAAGGCCTAAAACAAGGCTAGCATTGCTTAATACCAATGAAAATAATCTAACAAAGTCTAAAACAATATAAATTACAGAAATCAGCAATAATCTATTGCAATAATTTACCTAAAATCACGGTAAACGCTTCCGTTTGCCAGCGCCTACCGGTAAAATTGATTGTGGACATCAAAACTTTTTTTCGCTTTCAACAAAATTTACAACAAAAATTTCCACATCAGAAGAGAAGACGTTGGAACATATAATAAACCCTCTTATATATTTTTATCGCGATAGCCTTGAGGCTTAATTTACGAGTGAATATCCCAACAAAGACATTTTTTGTCCACTTTGCAAGCATGTTTCCCAACAAGCGTTTGTTTACATAGGCTGAAAATATTTTTAGCAGATACTATGTAGACTGGTAATAAACCTGAAAAATTTTCGCGGCTTAGACAATGCCTACATTTTTACAAAAAATGTCTGAATTTTCGTGTTTTCTTGCTTCTTTGCTGAGACTTTTTTGGCTGGAAAATTAATATATGGTTTTACTTGTGACGTCACATGAATGAACTATGACAGTAGAATGCTTTAAAACACAATTAGTCGTTCTTTCCAGTTTCAAGGTAAAATACAAATAATTTATTCCCTCCTAACTTTTCCTTTTCGCCGGAAGAGAGAGAGAAATGAAGAAGAGGAAAGGCAGGGAGGCTAACCAGACGAGCGTCCGGTTTGCTACCCTGCACTGGAGATAAGGGACTGGGGATGAGAAAGAGAGAGAGAGGGAGAGCACTGCACGCACAAAGGAGTACAGTCAGTCACTGAGGCCGGAGCTTCTCTGACCTACATGACTTCAGCGTTCTGACATTCTTGGGAAATCACGTCCTTTGAGAGAGGGCCGTGGGCGAGCCGTGATGATTATTGAAGCGCTGAAAACACTGGATGAAGGACTTCCAGCAGTGTGAGGGCAGTTCGGGCAGTCGGAGTATTATAGCTTATTCAAAAGCGTAAATATGGTGTCCAGAAGGGAGCGAAGCATCGTAGGAATGTCCTGGTCATTTTCAGGCAAGTCGTGGGGAACCAGCGCTGTCGTTGACTCGGTCAATGTCTGCTGAGACCGTTCGAGTCGCTGTGGATTGTGCTGTGGCTTTGGCTGTGGCTGTGATTCTGGCTGTGGCTCTGGATGCAGCTTTGGTAATGCCGGCCATACTTCAGTGTCCATGTGCTCTTGTGTGGTCTTGTCCTCGGACATCGACTCGGACGCATCTGATCTAGCAAACAGAGGAGAAGGTGTCACCTGTGAACTACGCTTCACAGAGTCCCTTGAACCGCTACGGCGTCGGGAGCGCCGCATTCTGACAATAGCAACAGCTTCCCGACGAGACGAACGGTCTCGCACCATCTGCTTAAGGATCTCCTTTTCCTTCTGTATCTTGGGGCAATCATTTGACGAAGCGTCGTGGGACCCGAGGCAATTGCGGCACTTGAGTACTGTGGAAGCGCAGGAGTCTGCAGCGTGTGGTTCGGCGCAGCGCGAACAAATTATCGTGCTCCGACACACGGCGCTTACGTGTCCAAACCTCATACATTTGTGGCATTGGAGTGGCCTTGGAATGAACGGTCGTACAGGGTGGCGGAAGTGGCCTACCTTGACATGCGAGGGCAGAGATTCACCCTTGAATGTTAGTTTTATGCAGCGAGATGTGCCCATGCGAGACATATGTATTATATCGATGCCATCAGCCATTGGCTTCACAAGACCGAGCAAGTCTGTGCTGGAAACAGAGATGTCCACATCATAGATGACACCAGTGGTGGTGCCACTGCCCAGTGGGATGTACGAGCGAACTTTCATGCCATCAAGCTCCGTAATTTTACTCAATGTGCTCAGTGCAGTCTCATGTGCAACGTCGATAGCCAGAACATTTTTTCGTGAGTTGACTCTCACGTCCACTACTTCATTTGGCACCGCAGCTTCGACAGGCACCGAGACCGACTGTCTGTTGAGTTGTTTCAAGTTGTCGGTAGCAAGTTCAGGTACAAAAATGATCGTACTGACTGCGGTCTTCAAAGTAGATTTCAGAGTTGACTTGCCTGAAGACATAGAGGACCCGGTGTTTCTACGCTTCGCCTTACGGCTTCGCACAAGTTGAAAGTCATCATCGGGCCA
>JALIZH010032164.1:0-13756 GCA_030522465.1 Rhipicephalus appendiculatus
CTCAAGACCACGTAACACGTCGTTACGTGGTCTGGTGTGTGAGCGCCCTCACACACCAGAGCGCGCTCCTCCTCCTCTCCACTCACTCTCCGCTACTCTCCGCCCGCACCACCTGCTCCGGTTGCTAGGGGCGAGGATAAGCGTGCGCGCCCGCAGCTGTTGCTATGGGAGAGGGAGAGAGAGCGGAGAGATAAAAAATTACACCATCTTCCGCTAAAGGGAAGCATGTGTAGATGTGAAGCAGCGGGCGCTAACGCTTACACTGGCGGCGGCGTTGACGCTGGCGCTCATCGCAGCGTTGCGCAGGAGAGAAAACTGGGGAGGCGGCAAAGCACGCAGTGATGGAGCGGTCTTTCCTACTGGAACATGCCAATCGCTGCTAATGGGCAATGAGAGACAGAAGACTCCGAATGGACACAGAGACCCGCAGTCCGCTTTTAGTTAACGCGCACGCTGCGAATTTTTATTGTTCAACAACGCACAGGAGAAATCTCCCACCGGCACCACCTTACAGGTCAAGATCCATTGCCATATATACGGGGTGGCCAGTGAACGGTTGTGCAGCGCGAGCAATCGGTTTTTTCAACCAAGAAACTCGCTAGCAGACGCTGCCTGCGTCGGCGTCGCGAGGCGAGAGAGGGGGGGCGCGCATGCGCAGTGGGGAGTGTGGACGCTGCGGGCAGAGATGCCTAGAGAAGAGAGGGGGGGAGCGTAGCAGGGGAGAGAGGAGGGGAGGCGCATGCTTAGTGAGGGTGTGGTTGCCGAGGGGGGAGGGATGCCCTATAGGAGAGAGAGGGAGAGAGGAGGTTTTTTATTTTTTTAAGGGTTTGCGCATGCGCAGTAAGGGGTGGTCACGCCGCACACCACCACCACCGGATTAAGCTTTCGCCATAAGATGCTTCACATCTAACACCTGCCGGCGCTTACCTCCTCCTCCGCGGACAACGCTAGACAACGCCGGATGCCTGACATAGCCCGACTATGAAATGCATTCGTATTTAAAACATCACAGATGTGCTTCGTGTGCTGAGGTCTGCCTGAACCACACCGTAGTGCAGGGCACGTTACAAAATCTGGGAACAGGGCTTAGGGAAGAAGTTTACACAGATTTTCACTTCTCCTGACTTCAATGTGCTTTATGACTTCACTGACAAATCGAGATTTTTCTTTGCGTTCGACGTGCACAGTGGAACGGAGCAGTTCTTCGGCATGCTGCCGATGTAACTACCCTAATGGCCTACGTTTCAGTTTGTAGGAGGCCCAAAACATCAGATTCAATACAACTATCGTGGTTATAAGCTGTAACCTCACTACACTGTTCAAAAAAAAGAAAAAGAAAAGGCGCGCGACTATCGTTGTTACGAGCGCATAACCTCACTCCGCGGTGTAAAAAACAAAAAAATTGGCCGCGTATCTGCGTGCTTCGCTGCAAATGTCGTCGAAAGACGATAGTCTTGTGCCGACTGCACTGCATGAGCGGCATGAGTACCACAATTTAATAGTCGGGCTAGCCGCTGGGCTCGTTTTTCGGACGTTTTCCGGGCGCGCTTAGACGGACGCCGGCGTTTCTCCGCTGAAATTTGGTCGTCGGTCTTTTCTCTGCGTTCTCTGATCATGTCTTGTAGAGTGGGTCGTATTTCATCAAGCGGCCATATATGTTTTGCCTTGCCTGAGAAAGCGCTCTTCTACGATGAATCAGCCGCATCTGGCTGGCATTGATAAAACAGAAGAGAACGCCATCTACAGCGCTACCGGGGAACATCGGCTTGTGTTGAACAATGCTGCTGCCAGGTGGCAGCACCACAGCCAGCCACAGCGTCGAAGTTAAATCACTGGGCGGAGACTTGTTTTGTACACAGCAGCGCCGCGTAATAAACACTAGGATCTTTATAATTACGTATCTATAGATTTTGTTTTAAAGGAACACTGTGAATAGTACTAAGGTATTGATGTTGTGCCTCAGGTATGCGTAATATTTGATTTTTAATTGCCCACGCTCACCCGTATGAACACATGCTTCTTGGTCATGATTGGAGGTCGTAAGGCAGGGGGTTAAAGCTTGGCCAACTAGCTCAATCGTGTGACGTGCCGACAAACAGACAGACAGACAGACCAAAATTTCTCCGTTTAGGTATCCCAAGAAAGACTATCGTCTTTAAAAGGCGCGCTCCCAACAGTGCGCCTCGTCGGAGGATCACCCACTACTAGCGCCCCCTCGAAAGTTGCGGCCGGAACTGTAAACGACGCTCTGCCTCCCCTCGCCAACGCACGGCGGCTCCACGCAACAGGCCGCACCGTGTGCGCTTTGATCCAGCGGCCGTGGTATGACTATGCCTCCTGCTATACTCTTTGTTTGTCCGCTTCGATGCTCCATGCTATTTCCAGCAATCACCACGCCATCTAGCGTTGTGATTCACACGCCCCGTTCGAGGATTATGCGGCGGGGGTGTCGGCAGCCGCTGATCCCATGGCGACAGCGTGGTGCGCATTATCGTTGTCTTTCTCATCTTCCGAACGCCAGCAGGGCGGATAGTGACTATTTGGCGATAAGGACGGGTACAACTTTCAAGCTGGTGCACAAGAAGGTTGACTGGACTACTACTGAATGCTCGCGATACAGAGAGGAATTATAGAACTTTGTGTCCATCGTTATTTCGCGACATGTTTACTCTACCTACATTTGAAACTAATGTTAATGAAGGGATGATGAACGCGCTCCAGTTATTTCCATAGACCGAGAGGTTCGAAAACTCCTGAACCGACCTGTTCTGTTCTTCAAATTCTCAAGTCGTAACCCAGCGATACACAATATCTACAAGTACATTGGGATGGAGGCGAAAATGCTTGAAACCCATGTGCTTAGATATAGGTGCACGTTAAAGAACACCAGGTGGTCAAAATTTTTGGAGGCCTCCACTTCGGCGTCCCTCGTATCATATCGTCGTTTTGGGGCGTTAAAGACCAAAAATTATTATTATTACCAATAGATTAGAGAGCTTTAGAATTGGCGACTCAATACAGTGGGTCCCCAAGCTGCATTGGGTAGGCTGCTCTTGACTTCAAAGGAGCAGATGTGTTTGAGAGGGGTAAAACGCAGGCGGCGTTGGGTGAAACGCACGGGATGCCACACGTGCGGAGATCAGTGGTATGCCGCACTGAGTAGTGGCCCGCGCCCTGTCTGCGTCGGCACAAGACGGCTGGCTGGCGACACAATACGCCTTGGTAACCCATGCTAGTTTATGATTTCTGGGTCTTGGGTCAATGCGAACGCAAGAGCTCATGACTAGCTTGGGCTCTCCGCACATGAACTTGTGGCTAGCATATATCTTGGTTCCACAAAGCTCCTGAGTCTGCAATGTAAAGCGCTCTATTACATTTACCACTAATCCACTCATGCGCATGTGAAATGTCCGTGAGGGTGGCCGTGACATGGAACTCCCCATGTACGGGCAACACAGGCCAGGTCGATGCAGGTCAGGTTGACGGTCACGTTAGACAATGACAGGCTGGCGATATGCAAACACGGAGAGGACGAGTTCTGTGTTTGTGCGAGCAGACCTTGCAAGAAATTTGCCAGGAGACGACCAGTGCCATGGACAGTATAAACAAGGAAGTAACGAAAGCCACCGCACTACTGTTTCTGTGACCGGCCACGGTGGTCTAGTCGTTATGGAGCAGGACTGCTGACCCGCAGGTCGCGAGATCGAATCCCGGCCACGGAGGCCGCATTTTCGGTGGAGGCGAAAATGATGGAGGCCCGTGTACTCAGATTTAGGTGCACGTTAAAGATCGCCATGTGGTCGAAATTCCCGGAGCCCTCCACTACGGCGTCTCGTAATCATCGCGGTTTTCGGACGTTGAACCCCAACAATTATTAGCACTGTTTCTGCGGAAATATTTACGCGGACAATAAACCGCCGTCGCCCCTAGCACCAACCGGTACGTAAGACCGCTGCCCACTATTGAGTCAGTTGTTGCGTGCATAGGCTTGGCGCGCCGCCCCGTAAATTTAACGCTATCATGCTAAGATAGCGGCTAGATCATTTACTGCGATAGCGTTAGAGCACATGTTTAAAGAAACACCCGTCTTTGTCGAAATTAGAAGAAATCTCCGTTTATTTACTCCTTCATTTCAGGAAGTACTTTGTAAAATCGAGTTTGGTGTCAAGTTAGTTTCATTGATACCGATAAAATTGAACCCTGTGGGTAGCTGTCGAGGAATGCAAACTTCTTCGTTAGATAGGGACCTGGATCGAGAAATCTATCTATCTATCTATCTATCTATCTATCTATCTATCTATCTATCTATCTATCTATCTATCTATCTATCTATCTATCTATCTATCTATCTATCTATCTATCTATCTATCTATCTATCTATCTATCTATCTATCTATCTATCTATCTATCTATCTATCTATCCTGTTGGTGTTGGTGCTCTCGTGGACATCTTATTAACTTTGTTCACTTGTTATGTATCAGAATTTGCATGGCATGTAATGAGTGTATCACAGATCATGACATCAGTGACAAATATGCATGTCACGTGTGTCATGACAAACGACAGCATGTCATCATGATGTTGCGGTGGTCGTATCACCGGTATACCATTGGCATGTCATGATGTGTTTGCACGAAAAACATGAACGAGAGGTCATGAAACGAATGGCAAGACGATGTAACTGTATTGTAACGTAGTTGCGCTAAGCGAAATGCACAAACAAGTGACGGAACAAGAGGACAGGACGGTTGGTGCGCAAACTTTCAACACTGACATGCAAGACAAGCATGTCAGGTACATCACGACATTAATGTTCCAACTGAAATGCTTTATTATTCTTGAAGCCGTTATGGTTCAATAAAAAAACCGCCAGGCCTGCGCGGAACGCGCAGCACAGTCACAGCGAAAGCTGGGAGAGCACCATTTCTAAAACCCGTTGCAATCTATCTTGGGGCTACTAATACAAGTACGCTTGCAAGGTACCCACTACTCCATTAATTGATTCGGTGACTGATGACGACGAAGAATTATGGCTGAGCCCTTTGTAATGGGTTGGAAGCATTCAACGACCCCCTCGTAATGCAATTCATATTGTTTGACGCCTGGTTACACAAATGGCATTCTGTGACGCCTGGTTGTCGTTTCACTCTTCTGCCACGTTATATTGCGCATGTTAACGCGGTTCCTTCCCGACATAATGCTTGTATAGGGTTTTTGTGCACCGGGTTTTCGAGCGCAGGCATAGCTCAGGCCATTTTTAAGACACTTGTACCACGCGGCGCAAAGACCATCTGGTCCCGGAGACTTGCCAGGATTTAACTTATCAATCGCCCGTTCAACTTCAGATACAGATATAGGTAATTCTAAAGCACTTTTGGCTTCATCACTCAGTTGTGGTACTTCTTATGTAGTACTTCTTATGAAGGCATTGAAGAATCACTACGAGTTTCTAAATGTTTCACTGTAGTTACAGGAAGCAATATAAACTGGGGCAAGTGCCTCGGTTTCTGGCATGGATCGTGGCCTTCAACCCCTGAATTTTTTGCTGCCTATAAATGGACAACAACGCCAGTTAAATATCTTGGGGTTCCGCTCGAGTCATACAAAAATACTGATGACTATTGGAAACAACAGACAAAAGAAATAAGCGAGAAAGCGAGTAGATGGAAAGCAACTTATCTGTCCATGTTTGCTAGGGCTACTGTATGCAACTGGTTTTTTGTGTCTAAGCTATGGTATGTGATGCAAGTGCTGTACTGTTCTCGGGTGAATGTGCAAAAATTACATAGAGTGTTTGCATATTTGTGTGGGGGTCCAACTGGGAAATGTGCAGTCGTATGAATTTGTTTAGACGGGTGAAGAGCGGAGGCCTTGGGCTATCACATCTGTTCATCAAGCAGTTAGTAAACAGGTTTTTCTTTTTCCGTGAGGCAAGCGACCCCTTCCTGTTAACCGTGTGTCAAATAAGATTAGGCAGACTCCTGCCGGAGTTCGTTGTGAGCACTCAAGTGATGACAGGTGCAGTACAAGGCTATATGAAGGAAGTTGTGGCCAGCGTTCAATTTTTGAGTGTCCGTTTTTCGACAGAATACCTGTGGTCTGTTGTAAAGAAAAAACTTTATAAGGATTTATGTGACACTGTGCTCCCCATCCCAATGTACAGAGCGCTATATACCGCACGCAAGGGTCAGAATGTGCTTAAACGCGTTAAAAAAAATGCAAGTATTTCCAAGTGCAAAAACATTCTTCTTTAAATTACACACCGGCACACTTCCAGTAAGAACCTTTCCAGAGGAAAGAGGTTTTTTTATGCCATGGGGATCCGACTGTCTAATCTGTAACCAACCGGAAACAATTGACCACGTTTTTCTACACTGTTTGGAGGGGGGTATACTTTTGGGATGTTTTGCAAAGGACTAAAAAAAGAGAATTTCCGTTAGACCCTCATGGAATCAGGTATTTAGCGATAGAGAATGAGGACGGATTACCATTCGACTTAATCATGATGACGGCCTTGCACAGTATATGGCGCTCTCGAATGGCTGGATTTTTACTGTGACCCTGACAGGAGACCAGCAAGACAGTATTTTAAAGAAAGTGTAAAAAGTTTGTCGATGTAGAAAAAACAAATGAATGTGTTCCTCCATGGTTGGGAAGGGTGGAAGCCCTGCTCAATATGAAGGAATTTTAAGTTGTAATTTTATTTATCAGTGCTTGAAGGCCGTCGTAGCTTTTTTGTGTCTTTTTTTGTTGTGTCATTCATGTTTTCTATGTTTCTGGTGTATTGTAATATAATTCTCTTCTCCCCGTGACTGTGACGTCCAACCGGAAATAAAAAAAAAATAAATAAAAAAACAGGCATAGCTCAGTGGTAGAACACTGGGCTGGCACGGAGCGGACCCAGGTTCGAACCCCGTTCCATCCTGAACATTTTTTTCTTAAAGTTTTTTTTTTTCTTATTTCGTGCGATAGCGGTCACGGACACCGGCGGCGGCGGCGGACAACTACGGCACCCTTGTTGTGATCTCATAACAGCTTTCGCTGTAAAACCGACTGGTGGGCTAGTTGGTACTGTATTTCTTATGTTTCAGCGCAAGGAGACACGAACGCGAGAGAGAAGGCACGAGGACACGGCGTGCCTTCTCTCTCGTGTTCGTGTCTCCTTGCGTCGAAACATAAGAAATACCGTTGTGGTTGTTTAGGCAACTTATGTTATTTTAGATTACGCCTATTATTCTGATCACGCAGCCGTTTGAAGTCGCAGTGAGATGTGTTGCCTTCTCTACGCTGGCTTTAAATGTGCACCAGTGGCCAGGCTTTAGGTATTGAATAACTTAAATTTTGGGTTAGCTTTTGCAGAATAGGCGTGGCGTTGTGGTCGCCAACAGGTCGCATTTCCTCTGTGCTCTGTTTTCGCATACTACTCCACGGTGAAAGCGTGGAGATTTGTAACCTAAAGCACTAATAACCTCATAATTTTCGAAACCTCACTGATCGTAGAGTTCAGCTCATATGCAGTGATGAACAAATAATGTAGGGACAAGTGAAGGTTAGCTAAACACATTTCGCAGGGAAGCCTCTCTCAGTCACAAATTTCATTGGCGCCGGGATAATCTCGCGCACTATGCCCCCGCCGCCACAGAGTTCGCGGGTCTACCCAAATAGACCCTCTAAGGTGCACACGCGTGCTTGTACGCGCCGTTTTCCAGTAACTGATGTTTCCTCGATCGTAGGCTTGTCCGCAATCAACTGTTTCTGATACGGAATTCTGATATTAACGCGATAGCGTTAAAGAGCTCGTTTCGCAGAAATTCCGGCGTCGGCGTCGTTGGTTGTGAGCGAAAAATCATCATCCTGTCCATGACCGAAAAATCAAGAAAGATGCAAATAAAATAAATAACAAAAATTTCCGGGTCCGACTGAGGATCGAACCCGGGCCCTCTGCGTGGCAAGCAGGTGTTCTACCACACAGCCACACCTCTGCTTGGAAATACAGTGAAATTAACTTCCTCTGCTTGGAAATGCAGTGAAAATAACTTTCATGCTTCGCAAACGCAAGTGTCCTTTATATAGGCGTCGCAATATAACATGTAATATCCCAGGAATATTGCGTGGTACAAGCGTACATTGCCATCGGGCGTCAGAATATGTGACTATCATAACGATTTCGTAGTTTAAAGCCGGCCACCCATTACAAACGGCACACACCTTACTGCGCGTATTCCCTTAACACAAGGTAGTGAGTGGATAGCAAGTATGCACTAAGTGCTTGAAGTAGGCACTCGGGTCAGGATATCGCTATCGCGTTCAACTCTTAAAGGCGAAGATTAAGGGTCCCCCAAAATTTTTAATTCAGGCTATCGAGGTTACCTGTCATTTCATGTTGCCACATTTCATTATTACCTGGGTATGAACGCACGGCCACCGTTGTTGCCTGCAGCAACTGAAGTGTGGGGCTGCTAAGCAGGTGACGGGTGGTGCAATTTCCCACACGGAGGAAGGGAACATTTGGGAGGTAGCATTGCGTAAGAATCGCAAGGATGTCGAGAATCGGTACTAGTAAATACTCAGAGTAATGGAGCCAGGAGTAGTGATGCAGAACTATCGGTAAATGTACTATCGATAGTATCGATAGTTTGTTTTTAAACTATCGATACTATCGATAGTCCATTTAACGATAGTTCTGCATCACTACGCGCACCCATACACAGAACAAATAACAGAAAGTATTTATAGTTTTTTTTAACTATTAGTGTAAAGAATCTATCGATAGTACTTCTATCGCTAAATAATCTATATTATAGAGAGTGCAATCAATAGTACCATCAGGAGTATTGCGGCCGATAGTATAATCAATAGTGTTGTGAATAATTATGCTGTTGTTGGACGGCGATATTGCCAAATGATTTGCGATAGCCTGCTATCAGCAGTACTCAGTTCGCTTAATTTATGAGCACTCTTCTGGCGAAAGAAATAAATTATTGCCGCAATCAAAATGCGGGATCATGTCCATAAATCAATTCGTATTCAAAAGTAACCAGTTACACCTTACAATTAAAAACTTACATTTTGATATTCTTATTTTGAAATCACAAAATGCAATATAAGTTTGAAGCCGCGCAGTTCTGCAACATGTGACAACTTCCTTTCTGCTAAAGCTGAACAGTTCAGCTTAATAATGTCAGCCAGTCATTCTGCGGAAGGAACGTAAGCATGTCAACTTTCTTGCCCCTCTGCCTTCTTCTCCTGGTCCGCCATATACTACCACGCATTCGGAGAGTAAATTTTATGCTGCAGTGAGTTCGCGCGGTTGATTTTATACCATCGATTGTAAGGTGGTGGACTCTCATGTCTAGAACGAAGGAGAGTCGTGCTCGGAACTACACGGGCGACATCTGCAGTCGTAAATACGCCACATCTGATCATGCGCGGCGCCAACGGCGCGAGTATCTTGCATTTTTCATTATTGTTTATCACTGAGGATGCAACAACCGCTTTGACCGTCGTAAGCACTCTGAACGGTTTAGTGCAAAAAAAGAAAAAAAACAAAAAACAAAGCAGACTGTTCTCGGTATGATACAATACCACGAATCGAGAATAAGTTCACAGTATGATAGGAGCCAATCCGGGCGACTGCGCCTTTTTTTTTTTTTTTGGCGCACACAGTTGACTGTGCTTCGGGTGGCCAAAGCAATTATCGCCGCCGCAGCTATAATCAAGGACGGAAACTGCAAGGCGGGCACATCAGTGGCGCCACGCATGCTCAGAATTGGCCCGTTTCGAACTGCAGAAGTCGCTCGTGCTGTTCCGAGTGCGACACTCCATCGTTCTAGACATGTGTGTTGACCACTGTACTTTCAATCTTACTACCGATAGTGCTATCGATAGTTTCTTGTACCATCGATAGTTCGATAGTGGCTCAACTATCGATAGTATCGATAGTACCATCGATAGTTCTGCATCACTAGCAAGGAGACTTCCAAAAAGAATACCAAAGCTAGCAGCACAGACCAAACACGTAACCGGAGGTAGACGACGGGCACATGCCTCCTCCAGTGCAGACGACACGTGTCCACTATTTGCGGAACACGGGACGCCGCTCCACCCAAAATGCAAAGAAGCGACGGCGAGGGTGATACATATCGAGTAGCTGGCGCAGTTTGTGCGGCAGCTTGACGAATTAGCGGTGGGGGGAGTTACGCCACCCCCACTAGTTCAACCCGAAAAGCAGCGGATTAACAGAGGGGGACACGTTATTCCTTGTGATCCCCATTTCCTGTCCACGTGCCACCACCCTTCCTTTGTGCTGGTCGTCCTACCCCACCCCCGATGGAAGCCCATGGGAACATTCAGCTTTTTCTACCCATAGTTCCCTCCCTCTTGCCTAATTCTTCCGTTGCGCGCCCTATTGAGGGTGGCACTTATGTTTTGGTGCAATATGGCCACTGTACGCTTGATACCGAGAGCCGCAATCCCGAAACGAAACATACCCGATTCGGTTTGAGTCTCGTGCGTACATTTTCTTAATCTGAGAAAAAAAATGGCGCATAGCTTTCCTCTTTTTATTGGCGAAATTTCACGGAAAAATGAAATTTTACAGACCAGATCTTTGCACGTAGCATCTGGCACTATTTCTTGCTTCATTTCTAAGGCAAGATAATTCACTAAGAATCGTCATTTGGACGAGCGATGCTTGGTTGAAACTCTTAATGGGGCGGCGCAAAAGAAGTGAATTTGGGAAAAAGCACAGTGTAGCATTTACCTGGGTGTTCGCTTTAGGATGACGGCACTTCTGAGCAACCTACGGTGATTTCGCGAATGTCAGAAGAGAACGTGACGCTTCACCTGGGCACATAGGAATGGTGGGATGGACAGGATCGCCCATCGTTTGGCTAATCAGCTGTCTGGCGCGTAATTGCTCTTGAGTAGGATATAGTGCTTCTCGGAGCAGTCACGAGTACAGCGAGAGATGTGTGCAGTTTCCAGTTTACGCAGTGCTCTCAGTTTACCGGGCGCCTGTGCAAAGCCAGCCCGCGACCGGTTCCGAAAACCACATCTTTGCTCACGCGGCTCTAGAATGTGCTTTCGCACAATACTATGTTGCTTGGCGAAGCCCTTCCTCCTATCAAATTTTTCTCTACCTTGTGTGTGCATCGTTTGTGCTTCCATACTAAGATATTCAAGAAAATTGATTTCGTTCGCGGGGCAGCAATTTGTTGGTAAAACGCCACTAGCATAACGTAGTTCCACTGTCTTCAGTAAGCTGTGCGAAGGAATTTTCCCGGAAGCGTTCTCATGTACGTGTTCCCTGCTTCTTTGCATAAATAGAACCGACGAAAACTCGCTCGAATGACTACTTGCTGTAGCTGTCGGCTGACGGCGACACAAGGTCATGCTGAGACCCCTTGGTAACAGCTACCTTCTGCATTAACGATCCTAGCTTTCCCTAACTTAATCATCAGCATCATCATCATGATTTATAATTCGCTAAAACTACTTTCGTGGTGTCACGTGAGGGCCATCATAGGTGTAAATGACACAGGCGGTGGCAATATAAAGAGAAAACAGCAGCCAATAGGAAGGTTATCAGATGACAAGTACACCTGACGACCGGAAACATAGCCCTCCAGAACTTCAGCAGCAACCAAGCGGAGGTCACTCGGGAAACATCTTTCACTCTCATACTTGGAGCGAAGTATATATGTGCGTGGTGGGTTGCTCGGGTCATGGACCTCTTAAACCCCAGTGGGCAGGTGCACTGGATGTTTGCATATTTCGTACAACGGTATCAACCGTCTGGAACTGAAGCGAATAACTACATCGTTGAAATTATTAGGCCTCCATAACGCCTTAGGGTGTATGGATCACTTATTTTGAAGCGGGGCTGACCTTAGTTATATATCAATCAGTAAGAGCATAAATTTGCCGCATTGAAATGGCGACTCGGCCCCTTCAGTACCTCCTTCAATCGGGAGGTGTCCAAGCATAAGGGCAAAAAAAAAGTTTCGGAAGCAAGGAACTGATAACTTCTAGTCATGAGCTACGTCAATAAGGCTTGTGTTTTTTGTTAGTTTTAGTAAAGTTTTAGTTACGGGGAACCCAAGCCGCTTACGTACGCACGCTGTTGCGTTCCTTTGTACTCCCAGCCGCACTCATGGATCATACAAAAGAACCGAAGGGCTTACGTACGGATGCCGCTTTGGGGCCCCGGCACTAAAACTCTCTAATGACTATAGCGTGCGAAATTGTCCAAGACCGTCAACACCTCTGAGTATGGCTGTGTGTCGATGTGTACTGGTACGGAAACCAAAGCCAGATTCACCTCTATGTATGCTGCGACCACAACGGAATGTTGAGATCTATACTCTCACGCTTAACTTTAAAACATTCTAATGAAATGCGGGACCAGCCTTTGAAAAACGTTGTGCAATGTGTGACGCTGAGCTTGCTGGCAGACTAACTTGAAGTGCAGTCTGAACACAGGCTCCGTATAATTAGGCGGAGAAAGACACAGTCGCATCAAGTCATGTGTCCCATACTTTGTCTCGCAGTCTGTCATGTGCCGGAAACGCTGCTCAATTCCCAGATGTCAGAAAAAAAACACCCACTGGTCAAGCACTGCCTACATAAAACCTTACATCTTGCCTGAAAAGATACTGAGGGCGTTAAAATATCGCCTTACAAAACACTCAGAGCGTATATAGTAACCGTGGACTAAAACTGTAGTACGTGTGTGAATACGTGAAGTCTTCCGTTTTATTTTATATTTAGCAGTAATAGTATCCGGTGTTTTACGTCCTGAAACCACGACATGATTATGACGGACGCCGTAGTTGAGGGCTCCGGAAATTTCGCCCACGTGGTATTCTTTAACGTGCCCTGACATGGCACAGTACACAGGCCTCTAGCATTTTGCCTTCACCTAAATGCAACCGCCGGGGCCGGTATTGAACCAGCGAATTTCGGTCAGCATCCGAGCACAGCAGCCACTATACAACGCAGGCGGACTTTTTTTTCGGCTAGGGCCTTTTAGACCAACCCGCTCAATCTAATCTCAATCTAGATTGACCTGCTCAATCTGTCAGTCTCATTTGACTATCATGATGCATGGCGAGAAAGTAGCCAAAGCAAGTTGAGAAGTACCTCTAATGAAGCAAGATGTAATGTTCAGAAAAATGGTCAGGATTGAAGCAAACAAGTAATGTGATATGTGAGCAGAAAAGGAAGAGGTGATCGGAGACTCACAACCAGGCCCGTAGCCAGGAATTTTTTTCGGGGGGGTGGGGGTGGGGGGGGGAGGGGCTCACTTGTTGAAAGCCTTGAAAAACACCCAATTTTTATTATTTTTCTCGGTAAAACACCCCCTCTTCCATTCGAATTTCAAGAGGGGGGCGGCCTCGCCCCCCCCCTGGCTACGGGCCTGCTCAAAAGACGGCTAAACTGCTCTAACAGTCTTCCCTTGCTGTGCACTTGGAGGAACAGTGCCCTAGGAAATGCCAATGTGCAACCTTCCAAAAGAGACTATGGAAGAAAAAATGTAATAAAGTGAATGAAGGGGGTATTTTGAAAGGTCAAGGAAATACAGTTTCGGCTGAATTAGAAAAAAAAAGTTTATACCCGTCCACAAAAAAGAAAACGCGACACTGACTTATACCTTGCATGTATTTATGTAATGCGCTCCCCGCGACCCTTATCAGAAAAAAGTAACGTAAGCATTGCCTCGCCGTTATTCCACGCTTTCAAACTTCAGACAGT
>JALIZH010032165.1:0-11304 GCA_030522465.1 Rhipicephalus appendiculatus
GTAGGCGCGTTACAATGTCCTTGTAACTCGGGCATCTGCATAGCGTGCACACGGGGGGGGGAAGGGGGGGGAGTCTGCCCCCCCGTGCATTGACTTAATAGGGAGGGTGGGCGCAGCGACGAGCCTTCGTCCCCTCGCCCCCTTCCACCTGAAGAGCACCCTGCGCACGCTTGTGGGCATCTGCGTGAGTAACTTTTTATATGCTATGGGAGTCGTAGCGGTGAGCGCGCCGGTGGATGACTGAGAACGATGGACACAGGCACGCTCGCGGCTCGCGCTTAAAGGGGCCGCTGACAGTCAGTCGCGGCAGAGTTTTTGAAATGATAAAGATGTGTTGCTCAGTGTTTCGTCCTCGTCTCTGGGGGCTTCCGTGCGGCGGAAGGCACAGACCCCATCAATGGAAACACAGGCGGTCTCGTACAGCTCAGAACACGCCCCTGCCATGGGACGCGTGCAGCTCGCGGCAGAAACGAAAATAGCTCCACATCATACGCCCATGGAATGCACATATGTTCGGCCATCTGAGGATACCTTTTGTTACGCTGGTATCCACGAATTTCGGGCGAGTGAAACAATGTCGAAGTACTCAAGTGGGCACACGTTTACAATTTTTCTAGCGGCACGACACGACGAACCGAATAGTTCGAAGCTGAAGGTGTTGACCTTGGCCTTCGTGACGCCCCTGAGTTTATGTACTGGCCTTGCGAAAGCGCGAACAGATGCCGATGCTACGAGAACAAATGTTTGAGGTGTCGCAGACAGGTTAGTAGCCGCTTTGTAGATATATACCCCCGTGAAAAAGTACGCAAGCTAGTGGTGGCGCTGTGGTGTAATGGATATGATGTTTGCTTTCAGTGCGTGTGGTCGCGAGTTCGATTCCTGTGTCGTGCGTGCTAGTATGCGTTTGTCATGTATGTGCATTAATACATCAATGTCCATTTTCTAGTATGTCCTAGCTATGAATAGTTGCAAGAAATGTCTCTAAAACGCTAGTATAGTGCCTGAAATACCTTTTTTTCTCGCCCTCTCTCGGGCCGCGTATAAAGGGGCGTTTTAAAAGCTCTCTAAAGAATCAGAAAAACTTCCAATGATCTCCGTTCAAGCCCCCGAAATGAGTTAAAAAAACACCAAAGTTACCTCCTAAATTCCCTCTTTTGACTCCGTTTACTTTGTAAACAAACCTTGTTAAGCCTTGTGCACCGCAAATCGACTGTGTATCTCGAAAACGGAGCTGTTTTATCGCCAGTATACGCTTAGCGAAGCCTCATTACTCAAATCTAAATCAAATACCAGCATTATTTGGGGATGAATGAGTTTAATAGTGCAGGCCGACGGCTAGAAAGATTCGAAGTGGACGGCTGTCACGCTTCAACAGGCACCGCCATCTTGCCTTGCGTACCCCCTAAAACCTCCTTTGGTAGGGGGTTTTGCGTAGTACCTTTAGGATGCAAGTTAAGAGCCAGGCCCAAAACTCCCAAAAAGGCTCAAACCCGTTTGCTGTGTAACGCTCTTTATTGGGCGCGCAAGAACTTCCAGTGTCTTACTAAAATTCGTTATGTCACCTGGTGAGGGGCCCTTCAACGATTGCTTTTGCGTTACCGGCAGGCCACTTAAGACGGTTAAAGATGGTATTTGGCACAGTAATTAATGAAGTTATGCTAATGAAGCTTTTTTAAATAATGGATTTTGGCGGTTTTGTCAAACATGAGATTGTAGTTCTTCGCGCGAACCCATCGCAGCTTTAAGTATAGAGAAAGCGGTAACATTGTAGCGTAATGAAATTCAAACAAATTCAACAGCAAAATCGAAGCCTAAGACCGATGAGCGCAACAAGGAGACCACTGTTCAAGATAGCGATCACAGAGGTGTAGTTCTTGCGCGTTCATTAACGTGTGTGGTCAATGCGTGCTATATTTGCAAGCACAGCCCGTACACCCACGAAACGAAGTCGGTGGATGGTTGATATAATGACGCTCCCTCATTCTGGACCTCTCAGGAGAATATAGCGACCGCGCTCTTCCACCTTTCGATTTCGGTTTCACCGCTGAATTCGGTTGATGTTCATTACTTCGCAATTATTACTGGCGGCTGCGTTTTCGAAATAGCAAAGCTGCAATGGGATCTTCAGATGGAGTAGTTCAGTTCTGCCACTTCACCGCTTAACTCATTTAAAAGAAGTTATATACTTAACGCACTTAATCAACCTCCCAAATGATGTCATTAGCCATCTTCTTAAGATGGCTAAAGACATCCTCTTAATCTAACAATTGAACCTGGTATATATGTATATATAGTTAATGAGAGACCACACTCGTGGGCAGTTACTCACCGTTTATTTGACATGCTTGCCTTACCTCATCTCATGGAATTTTTTTTCTATATGTATCTTAAAGGGACACAAAAGTAAAAATCGATTTCTCTATTGTCGATAAATTACGCTCTCACAATTCCTAAATCACAGCGCTAGCCGCGAGAAGGCACTTCGTAAGCGAGAAAATGCGAAAACAAAAAAGGGTGAGTAGCAACGTCAGTTTGAAATTCCCGCACCAAACGCCGTGACATCATAAATTTTGATGGCGCCTACTAGGTGCCACGTAGCTTCGAATCGGTAAAAAATGTATATTTGTGTCTACCGCAAAGGAAAGCTCACGAACAAGGACGAAATATTTAGAGCATTAATGCCACACACTCATGAAAATGAGACGTCAATGTCAAGCATGACAACTTAGATAAAATTTTATTCATTGATTCATGCATATGCATATTTATAAAAATAGAACCTGTTGCTATGTTAAGTACTCCTCAGGAAGCTTTTTTTATTTGAAGCATACACGCACTGTTCATTATTTCTCTGAGTAGAGATTGTCTCTGCAAATATCGAAGAGGTGGCGCGACGTGAAAACGTCCTTTTTTAAAAATATAAAGCTGTGTGCCTATCAATTAGCCGCATCTGCACTCGGCGGGAGTGTAAGATGATACGCAAACATATCAGTCACCCTCACTTGTCGGACCAGTATTTGGAGCCCCCCCCCCCCCCGCGCTGGCGCACACGCCCCGCCATGCGTGACCTGTCTTTTTTGTTGTTGTTTTTTTCCTGTTTAATTGGAAGCGTGCTCCTACTGCAAGCCAGCAAAATAGAAAATAAATGCTACGTAGATGTTGATAATTTCTCACTAGTGGCTAATATTTTTTTGCCTCGACTGCTAGTTTGCATTTGCTGGCAATCGCTCTTATATTATCCTGCCCTATCGAAAAAACAGCGTTCCCAGTATCTCCCAGTGCGTTTCAGCGCGCTGGGTTACACTGAAAACATGGGCGTATCAGCCGGGGGGCAAGGGGGTCGCGAGCCCCCCAGTGAGAAAAGTTAGGGGGGCCTGAGCCCCACTTCCCACAGTGGTCACTGTTGGCTGCACGCTGGGAAACCAGCAACTAATACGAAGTTATCCTTCTCCACAGTAATCACTCAATTATATCTTTACGAGGGAATGGGAATGTTACGATCATATAATGAAAATTTTCCAACATTTCTGCTGTGACGATTTTCCATGTAGGCTCTTTGCGGTGCGGGCCGCCGATGCGACGCTTTCGCGCCTTGTGCTGTAGCATCGCAGAGCAGGCTAGCGCTGAGCAGGGGCCCTATAATATTAGATCACTCGTCCATGTTTTTTATTCTGCTGCGCCTGGCCTGAAATTTAAATCACTGACGATGCAATTACGCATAGGAACGAGCAAACTTTTTATGGACCGGTCAAAGCACTTTCTGCTTCAGGAAAATCATTTGCTTCCATCGAAAAGGAATAGCATTACCGCTGCTCTGTCGAAGCTGCTGTGAGCCGAGGTTTGTGACGAATCATTTTTAATGTTTTAGTTTTGCCGTACTAGAAGCGCCAAAACAGTTTTCCGCTTCAGTCTCCGATCAACCTGATCAGCTTTGCTTGTGGTAGCTTGGAGCGATGGCGGCAGCTTACAAAGTGGCGACGAATAAAGCAGTGAACTCGAGCACACTGGCAAGCTCAGCTTTTAAGCTTGCCCTGCAACTTCATCCACTGGACCAGGGAGATGGTGAAGGTCCGTGGTTTTTTTAGACTAAGGAGGCTCAATTAAGAGTCGGGCTAGTTGGTTCTCATTCAACTTGAACTGACTTTTACAGCTCAAAATACAACTGGGACGGCAAAGAAGCACACACGCGCAGCGCTGCTTATTTCTCTTTCTCCATCTCTCTCTCAGCAAGGATGAGCTCACATATTTGTATTCTCGCACAAACAGCTAAACATCGTTATGATGCAAGTGAAAACGTTCGTTATACTCATATGAATCCATATCGCCAGCTGCTGTAAGTAGCCGCTGCTAATGTGATCGGCGGCTAGCCTACTTGAATTACGTTCAGAAGGAGACGCTCTCCGGCTATTCCAAAAAGTTTTAGGCATTTTTCAGCACGTGAATGCGCTGTTTAATGTGCATAACTTGTAATAAACACCACGACTTATCAGAGATTCCTGACGTCATATAACAAGCAGGCGATTTTACGGCGCACAGAAAATTTTAAATGCCGAAGAACCATTGGCACACAATATGCCGTATTGAAAATAGTTCATTCTGTAATTTTGACGTGGTCGTGCATAAGTGGCCATTATGCGATGAATCATTTTCACGTCATTCGTTACCTCGCGTACCGAGCTGGTGCTGTGTGCATGACCCAGAATGTTTCGACCAATCATACACAGCTAACGACCATTTCGGAAGGAAGCAAAGAGGGATAATTTAACGTTATAATCACCCACCTTTTTTCTTTCAAATAAAAATTTCAGTTGTACTACCATGTCAGTTGTACTACAAAGATGTTTACAATGTACTACGCCCCTAACACCAGAAATTACATTTTCTTAAATGGTTGACAAATTGATAATAAGAGTCATATTATAATTGTAATAATGTAATAAGCACGCACCAGAAATGCTGTTAGGACTATTAGCAAAGAAGACAAATTATAATACACACAAGCCTGAGTATATGCAAGAAAGTGTAATACTTGTTATGAAAAAGTATAACAGCAATCATTCATTGAAAAAACATGGTTGATTCCTCCGTCAAAGGAATCGGTGTAGCACGAAACTAATACGCGCCTTTATAGCGGTATTTGAATGTTTACTGTATATTGATATAAGAGGGTTTGCCCAATATGTGTTTTGATGTTTGGCAGCTAGAGCACCGTTCAACGTAGATGCACCCTCGTTGACGCTTGGTGGTACATCTCCATCCCGACGACTAACGTCCATGATCAATTTATTGAACAAACCCTTGCGGTATCTGTAGATGTTAACGGCCAGAGCATAATCAGTGAAAGAGGCGAGATAGCAAGATGAGCGTCGCATACTGGATGCAGAAATTGGGCTAAGGTCGCCACCCCGCGGCATGTTAAAGTGTGATTGATCATTGTGGCATCTAGAGGGGAAACTCTAAGCGCGTCGTGGCGCCTCTGCAGCCCGACCGCGATGTTTCTCGGGGCGAGTGTATGCGAGGAACGCGTTATTACTAGAGACCGGATTATAGGCAAATGCCTATTTTTTTTCCTTGCGTTCCTATCGCGCCACTTTGATATATGAGCATGAATTAGGGGTAAAGGAGGGCTTTTATAGTGTTTTTTATAGTGCCTATAAATGCCTATTTTTGGGGTTTGTGCCTAGATGTGTATAAGTGCCCATAAATGCCTATTTTAAAAATTGGTGCCTATATGAACGCTATTTAGCCTCAAATTTTGCTTTCGAGTACAGTTTGAGGCCGTAATTTGTGCTACCGGGCAAAATTGACGTTTCGCAACTTTATGGGGTGCAACAACCTAGTTACCTAGTTCAACAAACATGCGGGAAGCAACCGGTAGCAGCAGTGAAATGGGACGCGCCGGCCACCTTACCCCCACCGCACTGACATGGGGCGAGCGGTTGGAGCAGGGGAGAGGAAAAGACGCAATTTCTGCAACCCTATATGGGAGCACGTCCCAGCGTGTACAGTGGAATGGGGAGAGGAAAATAAGGCGGGAAGAGGAGAGGGGGGAGAAGAGAGGGGAAGAAAAGGAGAGTGGCGTCTATGGCCGAGGACGTGGCGGGCGGCTTTTACCGCCGGTTTTCCAGTCCAGTGTTCCCATGGAATTGAAGCACCTCCTTGACGACATCGTGTGATCATCGTGGTGGTGGGCAGAAAACAGGAGGTGCCCTGCGCGCAGCAGCAGGAATATGGAGAGCGAATGCGAAACCATGGAGTGTCGTCAGGGGAAAGTAGAAGTAGGTAAAAAAAAATCAGATGTGCACATGGCTTTTGTTTCGTTTGTAATTTACACTTTAAGGGCGCTTCACCAGGTCACATGAGAAATTTTAGTCAGACACTGAAAGTGTTCGCGTGCCCAATGAAGGGCTTTGTACCACAAGCACTTTTTAATTGGTTCTCTACGAGCCGCGAAAGCATGATGCCGGTAGGTGAGCTTGAAACCTTTGCCACTCGCAAGCCAAATTCCTTCCCTGCCCTCTTCGGTATCTGAGAAACTCGGAGCCGGAAGATCACACGACGTTGACGCATCAACACGCCATGCGCACGCAAGATTACACTATGTGCACATGACATGCCCAAGCCAGGTCGTGCGCACAAGCGGTGTTGTATCGTTTCGGCGTTCGCTCTATAGTGTACTGCCTGTTTCTGTGGGATGGATCCGTCTATGCGTTTGGAGAAGCTGGCATGGATCCTGTATCCTTACCACGACACAGCACGTCGCACAGCTGTAACTGCTGTAAGGGACGATGCACCAAAAACATGCTAAGCGTTGTCAGGGCTGGCGCCGGCACGACGCGGGAACGGCGAGAACACGAACACAAAAGAAATATAGGCAGCTAAGTCTCGCATCGCTCTCGATTCGAAGAAAAAACTAAAGAAAAACGCGCACACATTCCGTTTGTATGTTTTAATATGTCTATTAACTTTCATTCTTCTATTCAAGCGACAGATTGCACAAATTACACATGTAGCCTCGAATAATTCTCGTAGTTTCATGTACTACTGTGACATACACAGGACCATTCCTTGTCGAACTTCACCTCCCCCCACATTGGTGCGCGCGCCCGTGAGATAAAGGGCAAGCGGCGTTCGATCAGTCTGACATTTCACCTCTTTCCGGGGCGCGTAGCGTTGCAAATTTTGGCAGACGTGATCGTTAGCGCAGCATGCATTACACTTCTAGCTCTAAATGCTCAAACCTGGTAAGGGGGCCCTTTATGGTGTTCACACAAATAGGAGAAATTGACCCTGCGCTATTAGACCCGGCCAATACGAGGCTAACAGACACTTTTGGCCTTTTAGCGGTCTGGCTATTGAATCCTGTGCTGCCCTTCCTAGCCATGCCGAAAAGAAGCAGACCCAGGAGCGTGTTTATTCGATGGTGGACAGTTAACTTACCATTCTGGACAATAAAAGGAGAGACCGTGTTCTGGAAACCGTGCCCGAAAAGGGACCATTGCATGGCTATGTTAAATCATTAACGCCTTTGTACAATCATAAAATAAAACATTTGTTTGCTTTCCTGTCGTAGACCAGGTCGCGCACGTCCTTATTCGAAAATTTGAGTATTTGTAAAAATTTATTGTGCCTTCATTTACGATTTTGGGGGGCCTAAAACTGTGTTTTTCCTGCCTATTTTTGGCGCCTAAAACACGATTTTTAGTGCCTAAAAATCCGGCCTCTAGTTATTACATACAGGTGAGGCAGGCGCGCGTCCCAGAGCTATTTTAGGTTTGGATAGACGCCGTGAGGGAGACCGACGCTTGGGCCAAGGTCGCCACCTCGTGGTATGTTAAGGTGATGACAAAATTGCACTTGTATTGTAAGTGCGCCGAATGGGACAGACGCGTAGCAGTACGCGTTGCATGTGCTAATCACGGAGGCCACAGTAATGATGAATTAATTTACTTTACCGCTCCAAGAGGGCGACACTACCCCGCTGACCAAGAATATTGTAAGATAAAAGCGTGAGATATAAAGGCGCGTTCGTACAGCAGTTAAAGTCGGTGGCCATTGCGCAGTGGATTGTGTTCGGCACTTGTGGCGGCGGACCGAGAGGTCATGGGTTCGATGCGCGTTGACGGAACCTTTTTCTTTGACATGTGATTGCGTACATTTTTTCGACGTCATTTCCGTGACATAATTATGTCACTGACGTTTTAGTGCACCCCGGCATACAACAACTTCGTGTTAAATCCGGCATATCTCATGAACTGTGGGAATCAGTTTCATGCGAAGCAGTCAGCGAGTACCTATCTATCTTCGCATTTCTTATTTTCTTTCAGATGGTGTTACGGGGTACATCGACGTGTTTTTGTATATGGAGTAGTAGTGTGCAAATCGTGCGCTCAACTATAGGCACGTCGACTACACTGGCGTTTAGAGGGGAAATTTATGACCTGACGCAACGTCAGCACTCACGTTAGGGCATGGACGTATATTTTATGGAAACGAAGTGCAAGCTACGGTTCGATGATGCGAATACCATTAGTTAGCGGATTCCTCCGTTGCCGAGCAACGATTGATTCTAGCTTGCTGAGTCATGTGAGTGCACATATAATGTTTATGAGATGGTTATAAAAGTGGAGCTGACACTGAAGCCACAATTGGTGTTAACCCGACATGGCGCCTTTATAATAGGAGTACATATGCAATGTTTATCACCTTTTTTATAAATTTACATAGCTAGCACGGTAAGCACAATGGACGTTACACCGACTTCATTTCTGCATAGTACTTTTTCCAAAGCAGATTCAAGACCTTGCGTGGTTCTGTGAGAATACATGACTGCCACACAAAATGCTTTAGTTCGATTCCTGCTGGGATCCTGATTTTTATTCTTTGAATTCGTCGGACCAACGTGGCCGATGACGGAATTTATATATGTACATCGACAATTTCATATTGCAAATAAGGTAGAAATGCGGGTGTTTGTACTTCGACATGAGCTCCGATGAGTTTATATTATATCCCGAGTGAAGTAGTCTAACTGCCTTTCTCTGTAATGAGGAGAGTTTCTCACTATCTGTCTTAATTCCTGTTCCCCATACTAACAAAGAATAACTAAAATGAGAATGGATTACTGAAAAATACAATTCCCTCTTTAACTTGGTTGTTAAGAAGTTACGGAAGCGGTTCAACATGCCGATCGACTTCGCTACCTTCATTCTTACATTCTTCACGTGTCGGGACCAGCTTAAATTTGATTGAAAAGTTCCGCCTAGAAATGAATGATCATCTACAAGATCTAGCTGAGAATCGCCATAATACAGTTTCATAGTGTAATTATATCTTTATTCTTGGGATAGAAAAGCATGAACTTTGGTTTTTAACATTTATTTTTAATTTATTATAAGACACACAAAGATTAAGTTCATTCAACCAGTTGTTTGACATTGCCTCTAGCTCCTTAAAATCAGCCCCAGAAAAGAAAAATGAAGGGCACTTTGTACATTCCAAAGTGTGTACGGCGAAAGCGTGTGGCCATTCGACTGACTATACCATGTCTTTTTTTCCTTTACACTCTCAGTGGGATAACACACAAACCGAATGTGTGCGTGTTTTCTTTTTTAATTTTTTACCGCGAATCGCAGCGAGACGCGAGATTAATCTTCCTCCGTTCGCATGCGTTCGTATTTTCTCGCGCTTTGCGCATTGCGAAAACGCCATCCGTGTTCCAGCGCTCAAATTGACGGACCCTTTGTAAATTCCAAAGTGTGTTCCGCGAACGCCTGTGTCCATTGAGACGGCGTCGGTCAGAATGATTCCAAACGCTGGGCCCAGCGACGCTACGCAAGCAAAGCGTCAGCGCTGTAGAGTCCGACGCGACCGGCGTCCGTTTGCGCACCCCGGCGGCCACCAGGCTCCGTGCCAGAGCTCAGACGGACGGACGGCACGGACATACGGACGGACACGGACAGATGGATGGATGGATGGATGGACACGGATGTACGGGCGGACGGACGGACGGACGAACGTGAGCATGAGACATTAAAGGCTTTCGCCTTAAAACACGAGTGTCGACGGCATACATTAACACCTCGCCAGTAAAAGGGATATTAACGATGTCGTTTACATATATTATGAATAGTAGATGGCCTAGTACAAAGCCTTGAGTCACCCCATACTTGATTAGTTTTTTTCAGATTGAGCGTTCGGGAGACAAATGTACTGTCAATGATTCTGTAGAAAAATACGGATGAAGTTTTGAGCTTTACCTCTAAAGCCATAGTTTATGCAATCAAATTTCGTGTTTGAAGAAGTTGAAGGCCTTCTGGAAATCTAGATATATGCCTACTGTAAATAACCTGTTTTCGATGTTTTGGATGATTTTATCTTTAATTCGCACTAGTGCCTTTTGTGTATACATTCTAGTCATTAATAATTTCACCCCGTTACGGAGCCTTTCTTCAAGGCTCTTTTTGTGTCTTTCTCTTCGTTCACAGCAATTTCAGCTACAATATTTCTGCTGCAACTTAACATTTCTGTGGACTCCCAGCAACAGCGGCCTAGTGACGTTGCATGAATTGCAATTTTTCTGAGTCCTCAGCCTCTCTTTAAGAACACAGCAGCATTCGCTAATGGAGAAGGTACTATTGCTTATTTAGACATTTTTAACACGATCTCATCTTCTTGTGGCTTAAGAAACAGAATTCAGAGACACCAAGCCTGTATTTCATCACTGATGCACATAGCTACACCCACACGTAAGGCTCCTCTTGAAGCAATGCAAAAAGTAGTTTCTCTGTTCGCTGACACACATGGGTACTAATTTTGTTTACTGAATGTCATTTACACTAGGTTGGTATGGTATCAATAGTCATTTCTGCAATAACATCATATGTCATAATTTAGTTCGGTATCACTGAGGCCAATATATGTCACCCTAAAGTAACAGATAATAATTATTACGCTTGCATTGCTTGCATTATGCAGTCATATAATTAGACATTGCATGTTCGCATGTTCGTCAGCCCGGGGATCCTGGCTTTCTTAGGAATTAAAAATAATTCATAATAAATAATTTCTTCTAGAATTAATTCTCACTAACTTTGTAGAAGGCAACCTATTAATAATGCTGATAACATTAAGCTTACATTTATTTCAGGATCAATTCTATATGACGCATCATATGCGCACCTGACAGACGCAGACAAAGAAGTCCAGAATTGTAAGCGACAATTGTGACATTTTTATTCGCGTCCCTCTTACGCTGTTACAAATAGATGAAGCTTGACCTATTTTACCGAATGTCAGTTCTAC